>RJWJ010001642.1:0-123671 GCA_004363605.1 Indri indri | reverse complement strand
GCAGTCTGTGCAATACACTTTGAGAAACATTGGCTATAAATAAGAATCCTATGGATCAAAAAGCAAGAAAATATTAACCTTCAGCAGTTGTTTGTAGCATGCAAACTAAATTATATGTACATAATAAAAGTCAACACCGAAATATTTAAAACCAGGAAACGAAAAAGAAAAAAAAAACAAGAGAAAAGCAATTTACAAGTTTGGTTATAAAACATTGGTTCGAAAGAACTAAAAATAACAGAAGATAGGTTGTTGAATCAAACATATCAGATGGTACAATTGCAAGATTGTCTTACTTGACAAAGCAAGATAGATTATTTTTCATTTTATTATACACAGAAGAAATTCCAAGGTTGGAAACAAAAAAAAGTGATTTTGAGCCTATCATCAGATTTCTTTTTCATTCATTTTCTTAGTGTTTTTATTGCAAGCCGTCTCAAATCCTACCTGGAAGCTGGGAGGGTATAAAACGGATGTATCTAAGATAAGATAAAGGTAAGGTGGAGAGATACGTGTGCAACCGTGTGCTGCTGTCTACCTCTGTGACATGGTCCTGCACAAGGACTGGGACTTCAGTGCTTGGTACGTGGTCACACTCTAAACTACCGCGTCCCATCCGTTGTGGGCCAGGGGTCAGTGTGCACACACTATAATGGGAGCTATAGATGAAAGTCTGTTTTGCAATTACTCTGCCCGCTATTCTTACACTTAATGCTTGTCCAGCTGGGTTCCACATGGTAGGCGTATGCAGTCAATAAAAGTTTCAGGTACTAACAAGTTTGACCAGGGCTGGAAAAGACATTCTTCTTCCCCCAGAGGGCGCCACCAATATTTCTGTTCACTCAAGGTCAAGAGGCAGCTGTATGTGCAGCCTTTGACAGCGACTGCTTCTCTAAGCTGCAACCCAAATTCAACTAGGAAGCGGACATTTTGTTAATATGTTTACAAACATCGAATTTTCCATGAAAAGATGGAAGAATATTTGCAACACTTTTTTTAACATATATTAAATTTTCCAGTGAAAAATTTGCAAAGTGTGGCAAAATGTAACTATTCTAAAGCCATTAAAACATAAGCCACCTGAAATTTAAAATATTAAGTAACATAATACTGCTTTATAATGTGAATTGTTTAAAAAGCTGAATATAAAAATCAATACAGAAGAATTTTCTATCAATTAGCATTTCCTCTTCTTAACAAATTCTAAGATTGCTGCATAAATGAGGAGATTTTTGCTGTAAAATTTGGGTCCACTAAACTGCAGAACACAGAGTACTTTTAGATGTTTTGTAATGTGTAAAAAAAAAAAAAAAAAAAGAATCTCTTTTTTTTTTTTGAGACAGAGTCTCACTCTGTTGCCTGGGCTAGAGTGAGTGCCGTGGCGTCGGCCTAGCTCACAGCAACCTCAAACTCCTGGGCTCAGGCGATCCTACTGCCTCAGCCTCCTGAGTAGCTGGGATTACAGGCATGCGCCACCATGCCCGGCTAATTTTTTCTCTCTCTGTATTTTTTTAGTTGTCCAGATCATTTCTTTCTATTTTTTAGTAGAGACGGGGTCTCGCTCTTGTTCAGGCTGGTCTCGAACTCCTGACCTTGAGCGATCCACCCGCCTCGGCCTCCCAGAATGCTAGGATTACAGGCGTGAGCCACCGCGCCTGGCCAAAAAAATCTCCTTTTTAAAAACAATTGAGCAGTTCCTAACAATTATATCAGGGTTTGGCCAAGAAAGATAACAATAGCATAAGAATTACTAACATGATGGATAGTTTGAAAATGTTACTACCCAATAAGCAAACAGGGCCAGAGAATCTTACCAATTGGAATGTCTATGCCTTAAATTGTGTGAGTAATCATGTCCAAAGTGATAAATGAATTATCACCCAGGACAATACAGTGCTGGCTTTCACTTTTACCCATATTACAAAGAATGTGAAAAGCCAGATATGGAGTGAATTACTTAACTTTTTGCATATTAGCATTCTATGGTGTCGGACGGTGATCAAGGTCTCGTAAACTACATCACTACCTGTTTCAGGAACTCTTCTAATGAACGGGATATTCAAAAGCAATGCATACCCCAAGGGTTTGTTATAGTGCTTGGAAATGTTCTATTCAAGGCAAAAAAAAAAAAAAAAAAAGGCTGAATGTTAGTCAATGGAAATGAAAGAAAAATTAGAGTTAAAGAAAGGTGGCTGGAGTTTACAAAGCAATCGGAGAGAAACAGTGGAGGCTCGGAGGATTCCACGTGGCTGCAGGAAGAAAGTGCCTCCGTGGTACAAAGACTGCATTAACCCTCAGAGCGCGCTGAACCACTCTGTGCAGAAGGACAAGCCCTTGTTCTTCAGGTGAGTAAAATTTCTAGCCAGGAACGTAAATACTACTAAGATTCATTCACCAATTTATTAATTCACTCGACAAACCACTCAGCCAAGCAGCAGGCCTTCGTAGAGTTTACAGGAGAGATGAATAGCTCAACAGGCAATTTCAACTGAGTGTGGTGAGTGCTGACAAGGGGTCCACAAAGGGTTCCAGAACAGTGTCTGGCCCACACCAGACATTCCCTGGATGGGTCATGGACAGATGTAGGCCCTTCCAGAATCAGGTAGGCTCGGTTTCCCAGTGGTTGGGGAGGGAACAGGGTGCAGTGTGAGCAGACGCAGACCCGAGAAGGGAGACAGTTAGGGGCGGGCTTGGCACATTTGGTGTACGCCAGTAGTTCAAGAGGGCTGAGCTCATGACGTAAGAAGGGATGAGGAGTGATGAGCTGGAGAGCAGCAGGGGTCAGTTCTGGAAGGGCCGACCTCTGTCTACACTCGCAGGAAACATGTAGCTATTGTCCAACATGGGCAGGACACCATTCCAGCCACTGGATCTTCAGTGCTGGACGAGACAGACAAGGTACCCACTCCCATAGAAATCATGTATGTATCTGACAGATGTTAAACGAGAGAGAGTATGCCAAATGACATTGTATTATGCATTATTCTGGACCATTGTAAAGACATTTACAGTTTAAGTATCAATATAGCAAAAACCAACAAGGGGAATTTTCCATGCTTAGAAAATTTGCACCAGAAAGTTTTTGTGTTGCTTCCTGTCAATGATATGAAACGTTCCTGACGCATAGGCTACAGGTAGTAACGAGAAAAACACATCACTGATACCATGTCAAAGGCAAAGAATAAAGAAAATATAAAACAAGGATCAATACTAAATTCTTCTTTGAATGAACAATGAAAATAAAACATCACTAAAGGAAATGGCTTTCTAAGCTCTGATGAAAACTAATTTTGATCAAATACGTAACCTAATGAACCTATTTTTCCAACGGTGTTACCTTTCACTGTCCAAAGTGAACTGCTGCTACTCCCACGTCATGAGAAAAGGTACTCATCGTGCAAGTTAGGATCTGATCAGAAGCAAGAAGAGGTAGCAAGAGAACACAGGGAGTGGGTAGGTAATTCCGATTTCCAAGACTGGTAAATCTATTTTTCAAAATCCAACTAAAACCCAGAGAGAATTCACTCTATTGCAATTTTCTGGGCACTTCATAAACTTTTGTTGTCGCATTTACCACTTTTTCCTCCTGGCGCAATGGGTAAGAGCACAAACGCGAGAGCTAGACAGCCAGGATCCCTGCATGTTGTGCTACCCACTAACTGTGATCCTGGGCGAGTGACCTCAACTCCCAATGCCTCTGTTTCCCACCTGTAATATGGAGACAGTGAAGTATCTAACAAGGAGTTCTTGTGAGGAACAATAGAGTATGATAAAGGCAAAGTTAAAAAGTTAATAAATGCAAAGCACTTAAAAGGCGCCCAGCCTACAGAAAGGGATCATGGCCAGAGCAGGTGCAGGGGGAAAAGCAGCGCTTACTAGGCGTCTCTGAGCACCTCTCCACCCAGCACTCTACAGTTATTACCTCATTTAATACAATAATCCTGTAATAAAGAGGCACTAGTACCTTATTTTAGGATTTCAAACATCAGAGAAAAACCATTGATCTTCAATTATACAAAAACAGAGAATAATCAAACCATTAGAACATGGAATGCAAGCACTTGCGATATTAGTAACTGGTTAAATACGTTATATAAACACATACTAAGCTCAGGCCCTGCACTTTGCACAAAGAAGCCAGATGCAAACTTCCACCAGAATATCTATTCCTTTCAACAATACCCTAACGGATATGATGACAATTTGAGGTCATTATGCTATCTATCTTAAATGTCACCATGTCTGTGATTTTAATCATTTCTCTCTTATGGAGAAGGCTCAAATCCTAAAAATTTCATCTGCACTTACAAGTTTCACTTTATGTATCAAATGATAGATAATTTATCGGGTTAGTGTTTAAACCTGGGAATTACAAATTGTGTTGAAATCGAGCTAATTAAAGTGCATCTTTGCTGGGAGGTCTTGCCCAGAAACAAAGGGATTCCCAAGTGCATTCCATTCAGAGATGCCAAAATCGGCAGGTTTTCACCAAGCGGGCAGAGAAAATATTTCAAAGACGTACAGAAACACACCCCAAGGGGACAACAGGATGCTAAAAAGAATCAACTTAGAATCCTTTCCAAAGGCACGATGGACGCATACATGTTAAAAAGCAAAATTGTCCAAGAAGTGGAGGGTTGGATGTCAGAACTGGCAGGACTGAGAATGAGGAGCCAGGAACCCAAATCCAAACCCCACTTCACGGTAGAAAGGAAATGGTTTTGATCCTGTGTGTTCCTGAAGAATGATTATGATGATGATGATGGTGGCGGCGGTGGTGGTGTAATTTAAAGTAGACATGAATCTGTTTCAACCTTTTTATTCTCGGTTAAAAAAAAAAAAAGGCATTTGAGCCAAAAAAGTAACTGCCTTTAAATATTAATAAAAACATATAACTGGGCTTACTCTTGCTTTGGATTCCAACTGGCAGTGAGTTTACTAAAATCCTGAATCTAGCACCTACATATGCATAAAGTGTTGCAATCTTGAACAGTTCTTTTGAAATTGAAAATATACTTGGGAGACAAAGTATGAAATACAAATAATGTTACCCTATATTATTAAATATGCTGGGAGCTGGCAATTTGCTTGAAGTTACATAGAAAAGAAGAAAAATTAGACTTTTAAATAAAAAGTAGGTTATATACAAACATTCTCAAGTCCCGGTCTCAGAGAATGTTTAGTAAGTAAAAGGTAATGATGAGGAACAAGGTAAATGTAGCATTTACCTAGATACTCAAAGCATCAAAGTGCCTAATAATTTCCATTTGAATATCCACCTTTCCATTTGAATCCTGTCTGTACCACCTGTCTAGCCCTACAAACTTGGAAAGAGCTTTTGTGTGCAAACGGAGGTCACCTTCCTCCCTGAAGTTATGCACCATGTTACTCTTCTTCACGCTAAACTAGGACGGACCACACGCCTTTGCCGGAATCTTTGAGGTCAGGCCCTGCTGCGCATGCCAAATCAGTGCAGAAGACTTCCTGCTGGCTGTTTCTGTTCCTTCGGTCCCTTGTGCCCATGCTCACACAGTGCTGCGAGCAGGTCTCAGAGCCGCACAGAGAAATCAGACAGGCAAAGCTTGCTCACGTCCGAAAGCGTTTTGCTCATTCACGCCTCTGCCTGGATAGCTTCCGTCCCGGGTCCTCGCCCGGCTAGCGTGGCACACTCCACATAGCTCCGAAGTTCCCTCCTCCGAGAGGCCCCCTGCGAGGAGGCAACTCGACGTAACTTCTCTGGAACTCTCCAAACTCAAGTCCAGAGTTCTCTCTTATTCATTTATTTGCTTTTTTCTGACATTCCTAACCCACATTCACACACAATAAATGATGATGACGATGACAGTGTGTCCCTTTGGTGATGTTTCCCACTGTTGGATACCAAGCACTTGTATAATTTGCATATATTAATAGAATAAGGACCTTAGGAAATAATGAATGAATGAATGAATGAATGAGTACTCAACGAAGTCCAGGGTCTACTGAGTGAAGACAGATACAATTTTACGGTGTGAGACATGTGCTCTCACTTCTCCAAACAAGGGAGAAGCTGACAGATACTATTTAAGAGGTTCACAGAAGGCTTCAAAAAACCAGTAATGGCTCGAGCTCATCTTGAAACGTGTTCTTCCTACCTTCAAGGAAGTGGAGGTGGGAGGTGCTGTAAACTCCTCATATAAAAACAATGAATAACCTTTTTCCTTCCAAAGTACTCTTATCATGAAAGTCGCCATTTGTTTAGTACCCAGTATATGCTAGAAATGGAGCTCCACGTACACGATCTCATTCAATCCGCAGACGTGTACCATCACACACATTCTACAGGAAGAAAACAGCCTCAAAGAGTTTAAGGCCCCTGCCCAGTTCCTAAAAGAGCTTCCCATTATGGCACTATCTACCTTCCTCCCATAAGAGAACTCACCTTCAAATTATTCTGTAAATAAAATAGGAACTGTCAATGCTGACATCCAGGGAATTCGCTAATTAGATACTTACTACATAAATATCTTTATGTTTACACAAACTGACATTTTCAAGTTCCTAATCTCTCCTAAGAACAACAGATTGTAACCCTCTCCTGTTCACTCCTCAGAACAATTTCAAAATTCAATCCCTCATCTAGGATGCTCCATTAGGAAGATAGCAGAGAGAAGACGGTGAACCATTCCAAGAAACCGTGAGTTAACGTGATGAATGCGGCACCTCCCAGGTAAGCTGGCCGCGTGTAAGGAAACCTGTCATGGGGCCGGCCCACAGCTGAGGGACACGGGAGACACGGTCTGACTGTGCTGGCAGTTCAAAGCTGCGGACATGACAGCACAACTGCTGTGACTCTAGGAAGAGGACAAGATATCTATGCCACCTGGCATTCAGAGGAGAAAACCGCCAGTAACGCTCAGGTAAGAGGCAGGCTGGAGACCGCCGTCCAGCGGTCTGCGCACCGGGCGAGGCTGAAAGCTGGCGGGGCTGAGGCCTCCGGCTACCACAGCTGGAGACGGTTCTTAAATTCCACTCGGTTACTCTGCTCTGGCTATAAACTCAGTAAAGCAACATTCTCATTATGATGTGACTTCACAAGCGCTTCTCTACAGGAAAATGTGTTGATTCCTGATGAGTATTCCAGCCTGCTTGACAGTAACATTTCTCAATTTAAAAGAAAAACAGTCTGATTTATGTAATTATCTCCCAAAATTTAGTGATTATGACCTTGTCAGATTATCCCTGGTTATGGATAAGATCATGTGTGAAGAACTGCAACCTGAAGACCAGTTCCGAGAACCCGATGAGTCAGGGCCCTCCGGCCATCCTGCCTTGAAACCCCAAAAAAGGAACCCTGTTTCCACCCCACAAGCCCTGCCTTCCCATGACACATTCCTTCCTGCCTTCCCATCAATGGCTCAAAACATCTCCTCCATTAAAACCACCCAGACTAAATCACCTGTCCTCGATAATCACGTCACAACTGCATCCACTGTGACTAGCCTTTATCTCTCCATCGGCTACAGCTGACACTGCCGTGCTCGCCGCACACAGGACGTTAAGAGTATGGTCGTGGTATCCACAGCGTGTCCACTCCCATGGAAATACGGTAAAGCAGCTAATGCATCTGATAGAGACAGCCGCTGTCATATTTTGTTTTAGAAACAAAATGAACACATTTCGGGGAAGGAGGCAGGGGAGAGTCTAGCTCACAAAGCTCCATACAAACCAGTGAAACAGAACGGTGGTCCAGACCTTTACCACCGCCTTGGCACAGACGGCGGGTGAAGAGCAGGGTCTGTGTTGTTAGCACACTTGGGACACACTGAGTTTGGGTGTGGTCCCCACACTGAGAGCACCGAAGATGAGCTGAGGATGCCAGAAGGAGTGTGGGGGAGGGCCTGGGAACTGGCCGTGAGGAGGAAGCGGGAAAGTGGCACTGACAAGAGGACACTGGGGTGTCACTGAGTTTGATAAACAGTGAACATCCACGACTGTATTAAACTTGATGCTGAGGAGCCATTTCTTGCCTTAAGTTTATATTTCTAGGAAAAAAGCAACTTTTCAAGATGAATTAAAAATAGTGGCAACTTTAAAAAAGAAATTAGATTTCTAATGTGGAGCTTCAGAGAAAAGAACTAGGAACAAGGGACGTTACCAGGAAGAGAGCTTTCTGGAATAGGAATAGCGCGATGACTGACGAGCAAGCCCCTGGCGCGCGGCTTCGTGTGCGCGGAGAGAGGCCGCGGCCCGCCAGGCGGCCGGGAAGCTGCGCTGCACGGCTTGGAGCCCGACCGACGCCTCTTCCTTGACCTCGCCAGCATCAGACGTGTCATGAATAAGCCGACCCGAAACTCAGGGCCGACCTGATGTGACTCCGAGTGACTTCTCCGTCACCACCACCTTGGAGAACGGTGCATTTGGAACATCATTTCTTTGAAAATTTTGCCAGTAGGACTTAACCTTTTCCTCCGGCTTACCCAATACACCAACTGTGGCTCTTACGGAGAACTCCACTGTCTTCGGAGTAAGGAAACGCTGGCGTACTGACAGAGATGAGGCGACTGACCGGCCGACATCACAGGGCTGCCCAGCGCAGGTTTTAAAGCTCATCTGTGCCCTCCTCAGTTGTCTAACTCTCCCTCCATCTCTGCTCCCAGGCTCTGTAACTTTTCCCTCCACTTCAGCCATGTCCTCTATCGCGTCTGGGCTGAACTCTTTCTCAGTTCCCAGGTCCCTTCTGCATTTGTCCCAGATTTACCCCACGCCCTCAGAATTAGACTGTTCTCTCCAATCACTGGTCTCCTGACCCACCGGCTTCCCTAGATGTGCCTGTATGAAAACTTTCCTTGGTTTCTTTTTGATTGCTCTGGGCTTTCGTCCCCACAATTTCTTTAGCTGGCCTGGCTCTAAAGGACCGTAAACCGCTCCTCAGCATCACCCTCAGGGCTCCAGTCGCCTACTGGAGTTAGTTCCCCACCCCCATGGCTTCATGAGACCCACGGGGAGGTCCTCATCCCTGGACTGCTGCTCTTCCACTGCCCCGTGGATGGCAGCTGCAGATGGCATGCCTGGCCGGTGACATCTAGCAACACCTCAGGATCAGACTGAATGACAATACCTGGGGTTCCATTCAGAGCGGATATATCCAGTGATATCTGTTCTTATTTTCCGCACCAAGAACATCATTTACTTCCTTTGCAAAGCACCGGACTAGAATGGTCACTCTGAAAGGACGAAGAGGATGATGACAAGGAAGTTCGCAGGTGGTTGCAATACACTAAGGTAAGACATGCAGACAGACGATAGCTTAGGAACACCCTTTCCCCTGAGCACTGGCGTAACATGCCTGGAAAAAGAAATGTTAAGCCAAATACTGTCTATTACTGTAGATAGTGGTTTCATATCCTTATAATCTAAATTTTAAATACATAGATATGTGTGTATTTGTATTTATCTAAAAGCACTGACATCTAGTCCAGTATAATTTCACTCTCTAGTAACAAGAAAAATTTGAAATGATAAAATTAAGTTATCCAAGATACAAAAAAATTTTTAAGACTAGTTTCATTAACTAAAATAATAATAATTATTGCATGGTTATAATGCCAGTCTTTCTTAAAGTACTGATGTCCTACTAAATGACAATGAAACCTTTCATATTATTTTTTCCTTTGCCTAATATTCTTTATTTTATATCCTAAGCAGAAGAAGAGCATAATATATCCGTATTGACATAATCATACATCTATTAACGATATAGTTTCAGGATACATAATAACAATGGTATATAAAAGAGGTAGCAATAATACAAGCATCTATTTTGAAAATAATTACTAAGGAGTAACATTTTGTCTCTTTCTCCCGAATAACTGTTACTGTGTGAGTTGGTTTTTGAAATGATTTTAAGTGAGCCAACTGATCAAAAAATGTTTTTCTGGTTTGCATTAAATGCTGAGATTGGCTCCTCTCTTTTTAGAAAGCATTCAATTTGTTTTAAATATTAAAATATTAATATTGGAAAAGTCAATAGGTATTACGTCAACTAAATATT
Organism: Indri indri; assembly: GCA_004363605.1. Classification (NCBI taxonomy): domain Eukaryota; kingdom Metazoa; phylum Chordata; class Mammalia; order Primates; family Indriidae; genus Indri; species Indri indri. The sequence continues at coordinate 113,638 of RJWJ010001642.1, read as the reverse complement.
CATCTTCAGTGCGATGACTAGTGTGTGTGCACCCGTGTGCAGGTGTGCACTCCCATTATGGCCTCAGCTCCCCTTGACAAAGAGCAGCGCAACCACAGTGCCTTAGACTGATCAGACTCCTCCCCGGTCGGGGAGCTTATCCAAAATAAACTTCCAGTCTCTACAATGACATAAAAATAAGGGACTGACTGCATCTCGGTTGTAAAAGGTACTAATACACTCTGCTGTCATATTCTTAGGAGAATTGAAATAAATCCTCTATATTTCTACATACAACTGCATTTAAAGCTTTTTAATTAAGTACAATCATAGAAATCTAACCAGAGTGTACAAGCTCCTCTCTAGACAAAGCGTAACGTTAGGGGTGTGGGGCGCGGCATGCAGAGGGGAAGCTTCTCCGCAAGACAGCTGCATGGAGTTGGGGAGACGATCCCATCAGAAACTAAATATAACACAAGGGAAATAAGCACCCTGCAAGTTTTAAAAAATTCAGGTTAAGGAGACTGAGGATGTTTGCATGGAAGAGATGTCAGTGATACAACGTACCTAGACACTAGCGGCAGATGTGTAATGCTGCCAAAATAAGATGGAAAAAAGATACCCAGACCTACAGACTCGGGCCTTGGCTGCCTGTCCCAGAGCACTGATGGTCTCAGCTGCCACGGAGGCAGCAGGCAAAGAAGATTTTTTTCAAACAACAAATCAATATGGACTCCCCTCTCGCTCACCGTCCTCCAATGGCTTTGCTTCGGAGCCAGAAGAAAAATCTCCTCAAGCCCTCCTCCCGCCCGGAGGCCCTACCTGGTCTGCCTCCTCTCGGCTCCCATCCCGACCCCTGCTCCACGCCGCTCGCACCGCGCCAGCCCCTGCAGCCGGCTGGGAGCCCTCGGCCCTACCAAGTCCATTTCTGCCTCCTGTGTCCCACGTGCTGTTCCAGGCCTGCACAGCTGTTCCCAGCACAGGTTCACGGCTCTGGCCTTCATTCCGACCTCTGCTCTAACATCATTTCCTTACAACTTCAGCAGGAGATAGGCTATGTCCATTATTTTGATTGTGGTGCTGGTTTCAAGGATTTATACTTATGTCAAAACATATCACATTGTACCCTTTAAATATGTGCAGTTTACTGTATGTTAATGATACTAATTTTTAAAAACATCATTTTCTTACAGAGATTTTTTTCCCCTAACCTTGTATGCACAACAGTCCAGCCCCTCCCAGCTTCCTCCCTCTCTCATCCAGCTCTGGCTTTATTTTTCTTCCTGCCTCTCATCCCAACGTGGCATTACAATGTGCATTTATTAGTTTATCTGCTTATTATCTATCTCCCTCTTGAGGGCCAGGCTCTGTCTCCAGGGTCCAGGACAGTGGCTGCTACCCAGAAAGCACTTGATAAATATGTGGTAAATAACTGGGTGTGTAACTTTGGGCCAGTTCCTAAGCTCCCTGTGCCTGCCTCTCCATGAGTACAACAGGGTGGTGCCGGGGCCAGCGGTTGGGACTGAACAGATAATGTCGTGGGGCGGGGACACAGCACAGCGCCCGGCACAGGCCAAGTGTGAAATACATATTAGCCACCAAACGTTCACTGAGAGGCGATTCGCAAAGTTATCCAGTCCTTTCATTTTTAACAAGGTAGGCATTGCTCTGCAAGGACCAAGCATTTCCTTCTCCCCTGCCTCCCAGGCATGTGATCACTAACTGTCGTTGGTGTTTCGTTAATAACAGGGTCTTACTTTTGAATAACAGAATCTGGGAAAACTCCTTAGAACATCTTTGCCGTTATTCCAGCAGTACTTCATAGAACTGCGCCAGGGATCATTATTTGGTGTGTATTTTTAAATTTCTAACTTCATGTTTTCATATGCTCTATTAAATATGATGAGGAGTTTCCCAGAAATACAGATTTGGTTTTTTTTTTTGGGGGGGGGGTCAGATCTTGTTCTGTACAGTCGTCCTATTCTCTAATTATCTTTGGTGTTACCTATGAAAAATTCTAAAAATAATGCCCTTAGAAATTATTTTATTTTACTTTTTCATTTAGAAAGTGAGCTTATTTCTGAGAATAACCATAGAGAAAACATACTAAAATATGAATCAAAGTTAATGATTTAGATTAAAACTTACATATAAACTAAAGACAGTTAATATTGAAGATGAAATGAATCTGCAAATATGAAGCTCTATAACAGAGGAAATAAAAAAGTATTCACATAAAAATGCCACGTTTCAAGGTTTTTTTCTGGCAGTTAATTCTGGGGAAACTGCGATGATAGTCAAGGAAGAAAGAGCAAAGTATTCGTACGAAGGCGTGCAATCGATGAGAAGACAAAGCAACAGAAGGGATGCGTGTCAACAGTTAGCTCACTGAGAACTGCATATGGCACAATATGAAGCATTACGGAGTCTGTCAACTTTCCACAAGATCCCTGTTCAAAACTGTTGAGGCCAATCCACAGAGTGACAATATTGACTAAAACCTAATGAGTCGAGAAGCCGAGAACAGAGAGGGGAGAAAGCGAAGGGCTTGGCCCCACACCGAGGGCACACCCCTGTCACTCCTGCCTCCACTTCTCATTGCCTTGTGGGGATTTCCATTGTTTACAAGTAATGGCATCGGGGAACACGTCCCGCTGAAGCCTACTTCACCCGTCTGGATCGTACAGAAAGAAGTAGTTTGGGAAATCGGGGCGTTTGGAGATGCTGGGGAATCACAGCTGTTATGGTTGTAACGGAGGTTACTTAGACCTTGCGTGCCGCCCTGCTACTACAGGAAGGGAGTCAAGACTGTTGTTTTCTGTTATAATATTTATATGTGTCCATTCCAGAATCAAGAAAAGAAAAAGAAGTTGCTTGTGAAGATATTAAAATCTGACTCATGGCAGCAAATTTTCAGTATAGACGATCAATGCAGTCCCAGTAAAGGCAGTAGCAAAGGTCAAAACAAAATCATTAGAGAAGTTTCTAAAGCTTCTAGAAGCCTCATTAAAAACGATATCCTGTTAAAAGTATGAAAACCCTAGAGAGTCAGGTGAGAGAGCACGGAGTGTGTGCACTGGGAGTACTCCCATTAGCAAGAAAATGGGAGACCTCCCTGGGTTTAGAGAACTTAATTTCAAGGCTTCTTGCCACACAGCCAAGAGAGAGGCAAACAGCTCCCGAAAGCAGCTCTCACGCAAACAAGCGCGATGCTAACATAGTGATTCTGTTGAACACTAAGGCAAACAAGACTTTTAGGTATCTGTAATGGTACAGCAATTTTAAAAGTAACCCCAAAACCTTCTCCTTCTTTGGTTAAGAGGCGTCAGCACCAAAACAACACCTTTCTTCTCCCTCAGCCCTGCTGTGGCACAAGTTTTCATACTTTGATTAGTAAGTCTTAAAAATGACGTCTACACTATTTTTCAAGATGGCACTAATCTCTATGCGAGCATCAGAAATGGTGAAAACAATGCCCAGCACTCACTGAGGGCCCAGGCGGCATGGATGTCTCCGCCTGGCTCACTGCCTCAGTAGCTACCACTTCCAAGCACGTCAACGTTCAGGGTGGTACGCGCCATCAAGGAGATCCCACTTCGATTGCTTTCCGGCAGCCATCTACAGAAGCCCTTAGATTAGCAGTGGGCATTCCCAGGATCACAACCCACTAATCCTTTCTGGGCACCATGGGATCCCGCAGAGGACTCCCCAGCACATTCTCCTCGGTCGCCTGCAGCCGGCCGTGGCCTGGGCACGCCAGCGCCTGCGGCACATCCTCGTGGCCAAGCAGAGCTTCTCCCACTCATCTCATGTTCCGCCTCCAACACTCTGCTACGGCTACTGGGAAGCCAGCACCAGCCAGGAGAGCCAGTCATTTGGACTCATGAGCCACCACCATAACCAGTGGGTGGTTAAAAAAAACAAAAACAAAAAAACCACCAAGTATTTTTTTTCTCTCTATAACATTCTAATTTTCTGAATTGACTTCAGTAGGAAATGGGCCATGTCAAACAGATTTAGTGTCCCTCCCCTCCCCCAGTGAGGGGTGTGCTCTGGGAACAATGCCCTTGTGCTAACCCTCCTATTTCAGAGAGATACTGACAGATGTCCAGGGGGCCACGGAATGTCAGCAGAGTCACAGTGTCCCTCAGCCCTCTCAAGGGTCTCTGATTGCCTGAAATGTGTACGTAAAGTTTTAGAAAAGTACTGATATTCTGGTAACAGGGATTTTGCTTTCCTCATGATCTCAAAGAGATGAACAAATGAAAATCATGAAAGATTACCAGATTAGGGTTATGATCTAGGATTATTTGTAGTTTCACAGGACTACAGTATATTAGCACAGGGAAGAAGCACCAAGCTTGTCTACTGAAGTTCAGCCTTTTCATTTTACACTCAAGGGAATTCAAGCACAGAGAGGTTAAGTGACTCCTACCCAAGAACAACAGGACTGGATTCCAGATCTACCAGCTCAACAGGCTTCTCATTTACCGATATGTCAGTGCTTTTTATACGTTTCCATTGGTTCGCTATAAATATTTGATTTTAAGTGTGTGTTTGGCAGAGAAATGTACCTACTGAAAATATCAAAAATGGCTTCTCCTGTACTATTTCCAATTTTCTTGTCCTATTTAATAGCCACATAATTCCATTTCTAGTTTTCTTCTACTTTTCCATCTGCTCTATAAATGGACAGGAAGGCTAACATTTGAGGTTTCTATAGTTTGCCTTCTAAGCTTTTGATGGCTTTCTTTTTATATGCTAGGGTGCTTTCTCATTTGCATACAGAAATGAAACCTTTACATAAACACCTTTAAGGTTATAGCTTTTCTTCTTTATTTCTGACTTTAATTTTTAGAATACATTAACTCTATTTGAAATCTTATTTTAAGGCCAGATATTCTGTTTTCTCTAATTTCTAATTAGTTACCCGCATTTTTACATGGCTTTCTTATACAAGATTAAAACGTTTAGAAATTTACAGGTATTGATACATTTATTTTAAACCCCCAACATATTCTCTTAAACATTTGTCTTCCCTCACTCCCAAAAGCTGAACTTGATCTTTAGGATTGATAATGTAAGGATGTGATGAGGGTGAATTTTTTTTTAAGAAATATAATTTTCAGAAATACAAATAAAAATATTTCAGAATGACACGTAAGAGTGATAAATTAATTTGAAAGTTTTGGGAATTAAACATTTACTATATTAGAATTCTGAACTAGACTAATAATTTCCACAGAATTGGAACTTCAAAGGTGATGTTTACGGACAAAAAGCTTTGTGTAAGAAACAGGGGAAAAGTCAGCTAAAAATTGGCAATCTGGAGCATGTTGTTGTGTAAATAAACTGAGCAGTCTGAGTAATGAAGACTAAGTGCATGTCAGTGGACACCTTGTATTAATGAGCAGCAGGTTAAAATAAATAACAGTAAGATATGAAATTCCCCCGGCACATAATGTGAAAAAAGCAGCCACTGAGCAAAAGCTTCCATTAAAGAAAATCAGTGGACAAAAGATTACGAAGAGAATTCGCTCTTCTGATAGTTAAAGCAACATAAGCTAGAAGGAGAAGCAAACAGGAAAGAATGCCACCTTCTGTTAGACAGAAAATACCTTCTTTTAAGAGGGTGATTGGTAATCCATATTTTTGACAGGCTCGTGTCCACCAGACTAAGAGAGACGCGTCCTGGGTTCTGTTGTTAGCTCTATACTTAATTATTTTTACCTCTGGAGTTCTTGCATTGACCCTCGGTTTTGCGGGTGTGAATTTACAGCACTTTTCTGTGTTCTTGTGTAAAAAACAATAAAAAGGAGAAGGGGTTGGGAGGTCACAAGAAGAACTGAAGAAAAGAAATGAGAAGTAAGAAGAAACAGAAGGCGCAGGAAGAAGAGCCCATGATTCTTTGAAAGACAGAGGCTTAAAGCAGTGGCTGATCAAGGCTTCATTTTCATTGAATGCAAATGGTTGGCGACACACACACATGGTTCCTGCCTACCTGTTTGTCTGGACAAGGCTTCCTTTTATTGGTGAGCAGGGCAGACTCTGATCCTGGCCCCGCTGCCCAGATGACAGCACTGGAGCCTGGTACACTAGCGTGCTGCATTCTCCCTCAGAGAGAGAGAGAGAGAGACTGCTGTTTTCTCCTCTTTCTGGCAGGATCTACGTGTGTGCTGGAATGTGCATTTTGCTGCTACAGCCTGACTAGAGCTTCCATTACTTTCATGTCTTAAAAATTTCTCGAATTTATTTTTTAATTTAAATGATGCCATTTCACATCACACCCCACTGAAGTTCTTTATGTGCCTTGCCAAATTCAGCACTACTAAAAATGATACTCTGCAATTCCCAATTGAGGTGCAATTAAGAAACAGCTCAGCTGAAGGTAGCATGGAAAACATCACGAACTTGGGCCTTCTTACTTAACGGTATTTTCAATTCTCCCAGGTCACATGAAACCAGTAATAATTTCAGCTAAAATTAGGTAATACTATTCACTGGAAAAAAAAAAAAAAAGCAAACTACACAGAAAAGCCTTGTCAGAAAGACACAGAAAACCGCTTTTGCTCCTTTTCCAAGATTACACAAATAAAGGAGAAAACCGTAAGGTAATTTCGTGGTTAACTTGAATGGCTTTGGCGTGGCGTGGAGTGGGAGACAGGCACGGGGCAGGAGGAGGTTATCCGCTAGGTCCCTCCACGACGACCTGCTTCTTTCTACTAGCCACGCTGACGTGACAAACCCCGCGGACTACTAAGCCTCACTTCACATACCAAAACAAAAACATTTTTTTCAATTAAAAATATCTTATTTGAGAACTATAATAGTATTAACCCAAAAACCTATCACTTCATATGATTAAACTTACCTATAAAGGATTTGTTAAAATGTACTTAAACAGTCGCACTGTCAAAGACAGCAACGTGGATTAGCTGTTCAAAGATAAAGCTTATAACTGTCTCATTATTTCCCAAGATATTTTGTTGTTATTATTTTTACTTTAAAAAAAATCTGGTTTTTATCTGCCACATTTATGCTTAGTTTCTTCTTATATTTTAATTTTTAATGCAAACCAAATCATTAAAATCATAATCAGTTTTCAGTTTTAATCTAAGAAAAACAAAGAAAACAAGAAGTATATAAATTGTTATAAAATATGCATTAATGTTTTTCAGTTATAATTATTAGAATATATAAGTTCGATTTAGAGCTAAAATATATGCAAAGTAAAATAAAATTCAATACAATAAAATATATATAAAGTAAACAAACAAATTAAACAATTTAAAGTGGTGTTAAAATATTTTCTCTCCAGTGGTTCACATTTTCTGACAACTCACAAAATAAAGTACATTTCTAAAAGGGCAAATTTGATTACCAAAAATCAGGTCAAACATGCATAAAAAGAATATCTCCAAGCACAAAAATGTTGTTGCAAAGGATTTGTTTAGTTTTTCCTGGGAGTGGGGCGAAGAATAAATACCACAGTTATTAGAATCACACAATCTCCCTGATTCTAACAGTAAATCTTGCTTTGTGAAATTTGAAAATTCCATATTCAATCATACCGGTATTCATAAATCTTAAAATGATTCTCTAAATTGGGATGAATGATTTGAAATGGTTCTTTTTCCATTTTAGTTTGTTATATAAAATATTTTTCTTACATATGAAAGTCATTGCTTTTCTGTTTTATACTCCTAGATAGTGAAGCTTAAATATATGATAAATTAATTAAGACCCTCATAAAACCATCTTCACATATCAGCCACTACTGTAGGTAATGACTAATTTGGAGGTGAGGGTGTTATGGACACTAATGAATGGCCATGGCAGCCGTGTTTAATTTTAGAAATGAAGTGGAGTGTTAGGGAAGCCTGTCCCTTAGCTGTCATCCACAGGTTTAAGGGTGAACAGTGAAGAAGTCAGAGAGGCAGCTTGGAGGTTATGATCCTACAAAAACCAGGTTTACTGAAATGAAAAACAATAGTGTAACAGAGCATTTGAAATGTTCCTTAAGAAAGACTGTTTTAATTACTAGGTTATTAGTATGAGACCTTGGTTGGTTAAGAGGAGAAAAAAGAAAAAAATCAAATATGGAACTGTTACAAATCAAGAAAATAGAACTATGTAAAGAATTACACTCATTTGACACTGACGTTTTTGAAAAAATTTTTAACACTATTGTAAATAAAATAAAATCAGGGGAAATGAAATCTTTATGGAAAATATTTCATACTGTCAGGAGCTTTTAGAACATGATTCAGGAATTTCTTATTTTTTCAACTTTAGAATTTTAGTTGCGATGTATTAAAATTGTATTTCGGCTGTGAGAGTGGTATCTAGGCAATGTACGCTTCCCTTCTGAGGAACAAAACTCTTTTTTTTCCTCTAAAGAAGCACAATAAAATGCATAAGCTGTCTGTGAGGGAGGGAAAAAACAAAAACAGCACACGTTGCTGAAATAAGCGTCAACTGAAAAATGTGATACAGACAAAAGACTAAAACATATTTACAGGACATAGTGCAATCTCTTCTGGTCAAAGCAGTTTTTTTTTTTTTTAGCATTAGAAGTTTCATTAACTATTTCACCAAAATAAAGTCTATCCCCCACTTTTAAAAAATCTCAAAATACAGGTGGAGAGTTTTAGTTGCAATTCACACCTAAAAGTCTAGGGTCTTGAAGGCAAGGAAACAAATTTCAGTGTACTCCATTTGGGTTAAAAAAATTTACGAATTTTTTCATAGTCTCATTTCATCTGTCAATTACTGAATGCTGTAGTCAACTAAGTAACACAAACTGTAACTATATTCAAGAAAGCAAATGCACAGAAATAGTTCCATGCACTGTGGGCTGTTATAGATAAACCAAGGAATTACGTTTCTGTCACAGAAATACAGGTGAAAATAAATGAAAAAATACACTCATAATTTTTACCTACATTCTGCAACTAGAGAATGAATTCATGATTCTAAGCACTAAGGCTTCTTCCTTGCATACATCTGAACACTGGTGTGGCACTCAAACTCCTTCTTTGAAACTCCTTTAAAACTAAACATAGGCTTTCCCCACTTGCCTGCTAATTACATACTTTGTTGTTAAAGAAGCAAGCCCTTTATTGCTCATAATTTCAGCTATCACTTGCTGGGGCATCTTTTCGGATCAATAGCACATAGTTAAGTGGAAGAAAAGGCTAAATGTGATTGCTGTTTGCAAAGCAAGAATTAAATTTTAGTTTTTAAGTGCTGTTCTTGTGCTTCATTCAAAATATAAAATTCAAGTCCCAGGTTCTGAGTAGCTACACCTTTAGAGATTTCTGTATTAAGTTAAACATATGTCATTTAAAAAATCTAGAATACTGGCAGAGGTTATTTAAAAATCTAGTGTGCATCCTGCAGTTTTACACGTTCCATTGCTGGTGGCCATACATCTTTAATGGCAAAACTACATTGGTTGTAGCACCATAAAAATCAATAAATATTAACCTTTTCTGACACTTTGTGCATGGATACTTTATCAATTGCTGTCAGGTAATAGAACAGTCAGTGATGAACTATATTTCTCAGCTAAGGAATCCAGAACAAATTAGAAATCAATGTAGATTAACAGATTTTTTAAATAAAAAATTAGCAATAGATTTTATTTCCTATAAAAAGAATGCAAAAGCTAGTAAGCCCACATTTTGAGTAGGTTTCTTTGTTAGAACATAAATACCAAGCAGCACTCTAATCAAAAGAACCAAACGTTATACACATTTCCACAGGCTCCACTTATATGACTGTATAGATTACACATGGTCCACTTTCAAATTTAGGTAACGTGCTAAGGGGAGGGGGAACGCTACTCTAGTACAACATCCTATCTCATGTCTGTTAGCAATCTGCATTCTTCCGGATGAGATACGATAATACCTGGCATAATTTTGTGAAGGTTTGAAGTAAAGGGGAAAGCTGTTTAGTTAATGAGAGTGCCACGGTATGCCGGGAAACTCTCCGTGAAGTGCCATGACAGTGCCTCCCAACAAGAATCCCCTGCCAGCCCGGTCCTCATCACTGGGATCCTGGTCCGCGTGGTACATACCGTACTCAGCATGAGAATGGACTGTAGGTTTGGAACCCCGACTCACACACTAAGGCCTCGTTCTACTTACTTCATGGTGAATGTTCTGGTTCTCCTAAGACGTCAGTTTTTAGTTTTGTAGCTGTGGCAAAATTTCACTGAATACTCCAGTGCACTGGACGATTTGTGAAGTAGATTTGAAGCCAAACTGTCTCTTAATATCTCAGATTTGATAATTTGAAGAGCAAAGTCTAACTCAATTTGCAACATCTCATCATTATATTGATTTCTATGCTTTATAGATGACAAAAAACTGTGGTTTCATGGTCTGGTTCCCTTCAAAAATACTGTGGAATTTCAGTAGGGCAGCAATTCAGACAAATAACTCACTCCTCAGATGGAAAATAAATGCTTCGTACACAAAGTAACAGCTGTCAGTAAGAGAACTGCCATGTGCTAAAAGCTCTATTAACATATCAGCCTAAGAAAAATCAGAATTCTTAGGAAAATAACAATATACTAGTATATCTCTTTGGGTTATAAATTTTAAAAATGGATTTTTTTGGTAGAAATAACTCTAATGAATCCATTTTTCAGTAAATATTAACTGTTAGGCCTAATGCTATTAAAAGTGAACAGCTTTAGAGGTAGAATAAAAAAGCCTAAAACAAAATAATAGGTCTTGCAATAGGATCTAATATTTATTCATTTCTCAAAAAGAAGTGTGTTCTTAGAAGACGTTGGAAGAAGGGAAGAACACAATAGCATGACTTCCACACAGCAATCGTGGAAAGGAAGCGCACCAGGCATGCAATGGGGCAAACAAACGTGTGTCCCAGAGTCACCTAGCAACTTCATTTACTACTTAAAGAAAGAATAATTTAAATGCTTAACCCATTTAATGTCATTCTGAGCAACTCTGATTTATTGTAATCCTATTTACCTTTGAGATACTATATTCAAATATTTGCTTGGCAATCCATGATAGTACATTGCGTGTATTTGAGTGTATTCATTTTTGTTTTTCCCTGCATGCCGGGAGTATCACTTGATCCCTCGATCAATAGAGAGACCGTTACTGAGAAAACTACTAAAAGCCGGAGCTTTACGAAAGCAGATGCCTGCGGAGCAGACGCGCTCACCCAGCAAGCCCCTCCCACCGCACGCCCCGGGGCTGAGGAGGAGCAGCAAGGAGCCAGGCGGTGAGGTGGAGGTGGTGATGCCACGGACACTCTCCAATAGCCGGGCAAGAAGGTTAGCACTTAGGCCAGCGAGCAATGAGTGGAAGTCCTTTGTAATTATGGAGTATCCCACAGAAACCAATGAACGTCAGTTTTGTGAAAACAGGAAGAAACTACTCCAAGAGGAAAGGCCTGACTCAAGCAGCTACAGGAGAATCTGAGATGGTGACATGGTGTCACGGAGTGCCTGGGGGTCTCCCACTCTCCCAAGCTGGTTCCACTGCAGGGATCCAGCAGTGACCCCTCGCCTTCCCTAACCTTTGTTGGGTGGCCCTGAGCTACAGAAGCGGTTGTCTGTGCAAACATTTTGAAAGAAAGCAAGCTCATTTTGTGTGTATGGTTCCAGTAACCCAATTAAGGAACAAACAACAAAAGAAAATTGAGCAGTATGCTCAAGAAACGAGAGTTCCCTCCTCTTCCCCTTGCCCGCTGCTCACCAACAGGGTTTGTTAGCGTGTTTGGGGTCGGATCTGGGTGAACAGAAGGATCCAGGTAAGCAGGGAACTGTGTGTAGCAGACACGAGGATAGAAACTTACTTCACTTTCTCTTGCAGCAGCCACATTGTGTCTTCAACGTTTTTAAGGAAACAGAGGCAAAGGAAAGCTAACCATTTTAACAAGGCACGAAACTAGGGGGCGATACCAATCCTACCATGCCGCCCTGCTATCAGCAGCGTCGCTGGCTTCCTGTTGGGCATCCCTCAACACACCTTCACCATCTGGCTCCGACTGACCTCTCCGCCTCCTCTGCAGTCTCCCGCTCCCTCTGGCTAACCAGGACCCTGCTCCTCAGCCCAGCTCCCTCTGTCTAGAACGCTGGCATGTCCCCAGCTAACTTCTTCATGTCTTGGCTGGATGTCCCCTCCCAGGGCAGGCTTTCCCACGCCCCAGGCTCCCACCTGCTCACGCCTGCTGTCGGAAGCTCTGCTCCTGCCTCCCCTGCAGCAGCGCCACAGAGCTGCAACCACGGGCGTTCTCTCCACACGTCGATCCCTGCCCTGAACAAGTAAACTTCAAAGCTTCTTCTAATCTTCAGAATCTTAGGCAAAAGTCAAAGACTTAGTTGGCAAATACTATTTGAAAGGCACTGCAAGAGGGACTTTATATGTCACTTAATAAACTAATTCTCACGCTATCTATGACCAGATAGGTCTCTACGTCCATTTCGCGCACGGGAAAGCTGAGGCTGACAGATGTTGGGAAAGCTTCCTGAGGTCACACAGCAAGGAAGTGCGAGAGCTGCTTCAAAGTGTGGGCTTCTGCCATCATGAGACGGTTGTTCTTTCCACCACACCACACTGACAACCTGGCTACGACTGGACAAGAGGGGTCTATTTCCTTAATTTCTATTATTGAGGTCTTTAGAAAAGTTTTAATAGAATTTGTTGCTTTTTCTTTTGATTACGAAAAGCAACATATTGGAGAAATATAGAAAATACAGAAAAGCTTGCATTTAATATATGGGAGTCCCAGTCTGCCTACATCTGGGCTTCACAAGGGTTATCCTCACCGTTTTGGGTTTGTGCCCTTCAATAAACATGGGCACCTTATTGTCTTGATGTAGAGACAACCAATGAGGCTACACATCTATGCATACACTTCTGGTCATCTGCATTTTAAAATGCCTATTCAGATCTGTCTTTTAAAAGAAATCAATTTGAGAAAGGTTTTATATATTAGGAACACAGATTTTCTGTGGGAATACTCATTATATTAACCCTGTATCGGTCTTAGGTGTTACAAATATTTCTCCTAATTGATTGTGAAACTTTGTTTACTCCCCCTCTTCTAGTTCTGTTTTTCATGTCTTATGTAACCCTGAGGCTAAATAAATATTATTACATAAATAAGTTTCCATCATTGCCTGATTCTGTAAGAATTTAAAATAAAAATGCAATTCAGGGGAAGAGTTTTAGAAAAAAGATATAATACCTACTTTATTAATTATTTGACATCTACTTTGCTTTCCTCTTTCACACTTCAATTATTAAATCTCTTCAGTTGATAAAGAAAATATTCAAAAATACAATTGTTTATAACAGTTCTATATTGGTCTTCTAATGTCAGATTATTATTGAGCTCCTGAACACCACCATACATAAAAAATCTACGTGTTACCTTATGCTTCGCTTATAAACATAAAACATCACAGTAATCATCTGTCGATATATAAAGATCTAACTAAAATAAGGAAGATCAATTTTCTTATATTTTAATTCTAATATTTCAATATATTCACTCCCAAGAATCTGGATTTCAGAATAGAAAACAATGCAAAAAAAAAAAAAAGTGGAATGCAGTAGTTTAAAGGAGGTTTCAGGTACGTATGTTTAGATAAATGAATATATATTACAAGCAAAAGAAATTTTATCCTAAAGTAATAAATAGATGGATGTGATAAAAATGAACCTTTCAAATTTAAGATACTTCATTAAGTTCCTCTTCTGGATCAAAGGTCGCCTAACACCTTGGGTCATGTCTTATTCTGCGATGCCAACTCTAGCTCTACACTCCCAACGATTAGGTTTTCTCTTCTTGCGCTTTTATAACCTAGCCAAGGGCAGGGGAGTGGGCTGTCTGTCTTCAGTAGGGTGACTACAACCAATCCCTATTTGCGTGGTGCAAACCCAGGCAAGTTCCTTTGTGAACTGATCGTTTTCTAGAGGTCATTCAGACCATAATTTCAGGCCCTAGCCACCATCCTGATGGTCCTTCTTAGGAAATTGGACCCAGTGGGAACGTTTTCTCTCTTTGCTTAGTCTATGGGTCAGCATTTTCCTTCCCTTGTAGTTCTTAATTCCCTTAAGTGGCAATTATTTAAGACACAGTTAGAGAAGGTGCAATCTACATTCGTCCAATAAAACCTAAATATTAAAAAGGACAGAAAAATTCAGCATGGTTACTAAGGATAAATGGGACAGCATTTAGCATTTGAAAGGTACCAACGAAGTGGTACATGACTAAATGGATAAAATAAAAAAAAATGGTTGGAGGTAAAAAAAAATTAAGAAAAACTAAAAGGGCATACTAAGTATCAAAGACAAAGAGCATCTTAATTACAAAAGGTTAATATCACAGTCAGAGTCAAGAAATAGGTGGAAAGATCACTCTAATAAATAACACCTGGAAATTCACCCAAAGGCAGCAGATACAGAAAGTCTAAATTTTAGATTTTTAACGAGCAGGTGATAAAAATTTGATTAGTACAGTGGTCCAAAATACACGCTCTTAACATAGGTAACCTCTTCATGTTGAAAGCATGATGCTTGGGGATGAGATCACCCCTATATGCAGAAAGATATACTAGGAAAATTATGATCACTGCCTAGACAGAATAAATAAGATCAAAGGCTCTAAAAGAAGTCAAAGGAGAAATGTAAGAATTCTGAATTTTATGTGACTTTTATCATAAGCATATGACAAAACTACAAGAATGAGTAAAAAGAAGGTAATGAATTAAAATAACAACATATGGATGCAACACAGCAGCAAAAGTCCTGAAGATGATGAGTATTGTGCAGATAATAATAATACAATATAACACGTGAGCTGTGGGTGTTGTGGAATATAGTGCTTCCAGGTCTAACAAATATAATTTTTACTAAAGACACCATCTTTTCCCACGGTATATGTATGTATATGTGTGTGTGAAAGAAATATACATATGTCTCACAGAGATATATATAAATGTATTTTTTATAAGAGCAGATAAACATCTGTGAAATTTTAATGACTGATTCAAATCTAGTTACATTATTAAATTTTTAAAATTTAATATTTAGAATTTGGTCTTCAATTTAACTGACCACCTGCCTGGTACATCAAAAAATAGTATTTTGCCAAGAAAATTCAACATGTGATGTGTATAAAATATGGTAGACACATTTAAAACTTCTTGGTTTAAAGTGGGTTTTCATACATAAAACTGAATTCATTCCATTAGGATCACTTTTAAGATTTTAACACTCACAATTATGAAAGATCTCATCCCTGTTATAAATCCTTTATGCTGTATCACTCAAAGTGGTTCTGCTTCTGTGATCGACCCATGAGTGACAGAACGTTTTTGGGATGGTGACATTTAATTCAAGGAGCACACATAACACTGTCAATTACCGAGCATAATAGTGGCTACACTGAAACCAAAGGCCGGCTTCAAACTCTAGTACTAGTTTTTAGGTTTCAGTCAGTTATTTTACCTCATTTTTAAATCTTATCATGAAATTAAAAATAACAGTAGCAGGAGGATGGTTTGAAAGTTAATGAGATGATACTCTGAAAACAGTCTGGTAGCTGGCAAATAGTGAGTGCTGGTGTGAAATACTTACCACACAGGACATGGTCAGGTATTTGGAGTAAAATGAAATGAAGTCAGTGCTACCTTCCAGATCTCTCGTACGCTCTGGGAGCACAGGGACAAGACGGCTGTGGGAAGCCCCCCTGATGCTCTCACAGACCATTCCCTCACCCCCCTTCCCAGAGCACCCCCGATGTTTCCTTTATAGACCTCGTACCATGTCAGCAAATGTCCAGCATCTGTGTGGTGACAGCCCAGCCTATCTAAACACGATACTAGTTACAAACTCTCGAAGTTAATTTCCAGTCAGGTCATAACTTTTCAAAAGTGTTTTGCAACATACTAAGAAGCAGAATATAAATCGTAGGAACTCAGAGAAGTTTATAAAGTCTTTCTCACTAAAACAGTTTAAAAATTATTAATTCAGCTTTTCAATGATATGATTCAGAAAACATCACCGGATAAAGTAAAAACACCTTTTATTAATAATTTAGAAATATTGAAGGAATTCCGGATCGCCCTGTTTCCGAAACGGGGTGGGCACCTTCCCGCTCTGACTCCACAGGGTAAGCCCTGTGCAGTGAGGATCGCCGCGGCACAACTCTAAGGCGTGGCTTTTAAATAAGGGTTCGTATCAGAGACAAAGATCCTTCCCGTGGCTGGCTTAGCAATGGAAGGCAACAGTCGTACACTTGAGGAAATCTTACAGGAAGCTCTGCTTTCTCAGGAGGCAGAAACCGTGTACCGAGGACGGCGGTGTCGCCCTTCACCGTGCGGGAGCGCGTGCGCACACAGGCCCGCGGACGACGAGCGCGAGCACGCCGGCGTGGAGCGTGACTGCATACAAACACCAGGTAAAGTGTCTGCGTACATCAGCATGTTATATTTCAGGTCTATCTCAAAACCTTTAGGCCAAACATTCAATTTTATCTGTACTGTGATGATAAAATATTGTTTCCTACACTTTGAGTGAAAATGACTATGCATATTAATGTAATAGGTGAATATCTTGACATCTTAATGCCCAGAAGATGAACACACCCAAATTGATCCTGCCATAAATAATAAAAATACATAGCCCTGGATTTCAAATGTCTTTGTCAATGAAAAAAGATATTAAAAAATTTGATATGTTCAAACTGAACATAAAACATCTTAAAAATGTCTTAACACATTTTTTTAGACACAGAGAAGTTGGAGTGAAAAAAAAGGAAAATATATTAAGTGCTATAAGAGAATTACATCTAAAACCAAAATTACTTCTTTGACTGAGTTCTGGTTCATGGTAAAAGATTCATGATCTAGAAGCATACATCACAAAAAGAATTTCTTTTCATTACATATAGGGAGAAAAGGCCAGAAATATGGATGAAGACGATACATTAGGAAAACATTAAAGTGCAACAAAAAGAATCCCAAAGTGTTATTCAACCTCTTTTAAAGGGCTATCTTGTTTTATTAATATTTCTCTTCCTTTTTAGCATTTTACCGTATGTGCTGTACAATCCGACTTTCAACCCGATCCCCTCGACACTCTCAGTGACCCCACAGTCTCACCCGCCTGCCCAGTACTTCCCGCCTGTGTCCTGCAGCCCTCTCCGATCGCTCGGTTCTTGCAACACCGAGTGCTCTTCGACTCGCCTTCAGCACTTCAGAGGAATCATCTTCACGTACGCTTGAGTTGTGCAAGTTACAGCTGCATTTCCATCCCTGTACCAAACACTATCTCCAACACTCCCTTAAATAGCAAGAACCCTTAAAAATTAAGAGAATTTATTACAATTAAATGTGCACAAGAAGGATTCTATTTGGTCCTTGATTTAAGTGAAAAGCATGCTCCGTTGGAATAACAAGGATAATCTAACAAAGCCTAATCCCATCGATGGTTTATTTATAAAACACCAAGGAGTACCATAGTTCAATGTCGATTGTACACTCTATAAAAATGTCAATAGATTCAATAAATATTTAGCTACTAACATAAAGAATGTTAAAATATGAAACTGAACTACCTGATAAGTGAGAAAGGTTATGAGTCTAATTTTTTTTAAACAATAAAACCCAAGGTGAAACCAATTGTAATACCACCAAATACTAAAATTTCAAGAAAACTATTAGGGCATTGTCATGCCTGTCATTTTATACTAACAATTCTTTAAAGCAAATGGTCTATTTATTACAAACAGTCCTGTTTCTAATCAAGACAATAGGTATATAAACTTACTAGGAGAATAGGATATGCAAATATAAATATGCAAGTTGTGCCAACAATCTAGGTCACCTATGTTAATAAAATATAATTTGGAATATCAACTCTTTTCACTCAAGAGCAACACCTACTGGCATAATTAAAAAGAACATAGAAGATACAGAGTAATTTCAGTTATATATTTCATTAATTAAATACTTACAGAGCACTTAATATGTACCAGGCACTATCTTAAGCACTTTGCAAAATTAGCTTATTTAATCACCCCAAGACATTTATCACTAGAAGAGATTAATTTATATAAAGTTTACTCCAAGATGCAAAAGGATCTATTTCGTAGTTTGAGATGTGGTTTCTATTTAAGAATCCAAATTTGTCCCTAGCCAACGTCTGGAAGGAAACTGGCACTGTAATTCATTCTATAATAACTTAGAGAAATCAGGCAGGGAATGTGAAGGAAATCCTGAAAGGCAGTCTCCCCAAAAGAGTATTCCCCCAATAAGAAAAAAATTAAATTTTATATTCCATGCGATGTGATTAAATTAATCTATACTACTTGCAAAAGAACTTGTCTTTCCCTTTACAAACAGGAAATCATTTATGCTAGGTTTTTATTTTAAGCATGCGCTAAAATTATAATTTTTCACAAGAAGAAAGAATGACTTCCTGCCAATCACCCTGACATGCTACTCAACAAATGGCACTAATAGCTGTGACGAGAGCGCATGTGTCTGAGCAGAGCTTTTTAAGAAGGATCTAGAACAGCCATCAAAAATACTACTTTACCTAGTTGAGGCCTACGCTATATTCTGCTGCAGTAAAAGCTATTAGGTGATTTAAGTGACTACTTTACAATGACGAATTTTCATCTATTAAAAGAATGTATCTAAGTGTTTTTAATCTTCCTTAGAAAAAAATGGAAACAATAAGAAAGTGTAAGCATGTCTGTAAGTTCAAATATTTTACTTTATATTTTTCTCAATAAATTAATTTTGAGAATTCACTCAAATGATTTGTATGTTTTAGATGCTGACTAGCATGTATCCTATAACATCTGTCTGATCCATTTAATTTTAGAGGGCCAAGTCGATTGATATAATCTTGTATTGACTCTTCCCCATTTTCACTTATCCCATCCCAATCAAATCTCTGTCCTGAATGACCCCTCACCAATCAAGACGCCTATTAGTATCTCCTAACATGGATATGTGTGGAAAACAGAGAAAAGATAGGAGTAAGTAATTGGTGTTTGTAATTTTTAAAAATTGTGGTAAAATACACATAACATAAAATTTACCATCCTAATCATTTTTAAGTATAAAGTTCAGCAGTGTTAAGTACCTTCCCAATTGCCAGAACTTTTTCACCTTACAATACTGCAACTGTCTACCCATTAACCAACTCCCCATTCCCCTCCACCCGGCCCCTGGCCACCATCATTGTGTTTTCTGTCTCTGTGATTCTGGCTACTCTAGGTACCTCATATGTAAGTGGAATTACAGTTTAATTATAATTATCAATGCGAGCCAGTCTTTGTGACTGGCTTATTTCACTTAGCGTACTCTTCTCAAGGTTTATCCATATCCTAGCAGGTGCCAGAAGTTCCTCCCTTTTTAAGGCTGAATAATATTCTACCGTATGTACACACCAAATTTGTTTGCCCATTCTTTCACTGAGGACACCTGGGCTGCTTCCACGGTTTAACTGTTATTGATGCTGCTGCTATGACCATGGATGCACAAGTATCTCTTTGAGACCCTGCTTTCGGTTCTGTTGGACACAGCCCCCCAAAGTGGGCCTGTGGGTCACAGAGTAATCCTTTACTTATTTGAGGTGCTGCCATCACGTTGCCACAGCGACTGCTCCAAGTTACATCCCCTCGAAGAGTGCTCAAGGGTCCCGATGTCCACATCCCTGTCAACACTTGCTATTTTCTGCTTTTTGATGACAGGCATCCTAATGAGTGTTTGTTTTTTGAAGCAATTTTCTTAGTTAATAAGAAAAACATAGTAAATACAAAATATTAAATTGGTGAGTACTATTTGTAATGATGGCAAAGCTCACCAGAGAAGAAACATATGAGCAAAAAGTGAACATTTTATCATTTAATAGTATAAAGAATAGTAATTTTGCTGGCACTGCATTCTGAATATAAATATGCAGATCTCGTTTTATTTGTCCATAAGGTTTTTATGAATGATTGGTTATCACAAATATCTGTCATATTAAGCTCCACTCTTTTGGAAAGTCATTCTGGAGAAAGAAAAGATAGTGACAAATCAGACAAATGCTTGAGGAGTTTAAATTAGATCACAGAGCAACGAAGAGATGGTATACGTGAAGTTGAAGGAAGGTACACGCATCCAACTACACGGCATTTTACATATGAAATTTAAAGCCCATCTTTGCTACATTTTAGAAATTGCTGTGGTAATAGAGAGTAAAGAAACTGACCCAAAGAAATATTTCTAACTTATTTTCAACAAATGTTGCTCAAAAAATGAGACACTTTTGTGCAAGAAAAAAAGAACCTTAACTTACACCTTATATGCTATACAAAATATGATTCAAAATGGATCATAGACCTAAATGTAAAATGTAAAAGCATAAAGCTTCTAGAAGAAAATATGTGAGTTATTCTTTGTAACTCCAATTGGGCAAACAGTTTTTAGATACTATATCAAAAGCATAAACCATAAAGAAAGAATAAATTGGACTTTTATGAATATTATAAACTTCTGTCTGTCAAAGACACTATCAAGGAAAAAAAAGACAAGCCACGGTCTAGGAGAAAATACACGCAAATCCTTCTTCTGACAAAGGCCTCATATCAAAAACATAAAAAAAAAAATTCTCTCAAAACTCAACCCAATGAAAAAAGGAGCAACTTATTTCAAGACGCTTCATCAAAGAAAATATGCAGATGGCAAATAAGTGCACGAATTGATGTTCGACATCGTTAGTGATCAAATGCAAATGAAAACCACAAGATACCACTAAATGCCTAATCTAATGAAGTAAAAAAAATTAACTGACAATACCAAGTGCTGGTGAAGATGTGGAGTAACAGGCATTCTCGTACTGCTGGTGGGAATAAACAATGCACAGACACTTGGGAAAGAGTTCAACAGTTTTCTTCAAAAGTTAAATATGCACATAGCATATAATCTGGGTACTTCATTTCTGGGTATACACCTAGAAAACTGAGACCTTACATTCACACAGAAACCTATGTGTGCATGTTTATAGTATTCTATTCATAATTGCCAGAAAGAATAAACCTAGACATGGCATTTCATTTTGGTTTTTATCTGCATTTCCCTAAAGAGTAATGATGTTGAGCACCATGTTTCCATATTTCCAAATGGCCATTTGCATATCGTCTTTGGGGAAATTACTATTCTGAGCCTTTGCCCATTTTTAAATTAGACTATTTGCCTTATTATTGCTGAGCGGTAAGAGTGCCTTATTTATTCTGGATACCAGTCCCTTATGAGATAGATTTACAAATATTTTCTCCCATTTTATAGGTTTTCCTTTAGTCTTTTGGATGGTGTCCTTTGAAGCACAAAAGTTTTAAATTTTGATGAAGTTCAATTTATCTATTTTTTTTTTTTTTTTTTTGTCATTTGTGCTTTTGGTGTCACCTTCAAGAAACAATTGCTTAATTTAGGGTCACAAAGATTTGTTTGTGTGCTTCCTTCTAAGGGTTTTACAGTTTTAGTTCTCAAGTTTAGGGCTAAGATAATGTACACTGCAGATGGACGGACAGATGCAGGACTGGAGGGTTAGCACGCACACCCACACCTCCTCGTCCATCTGCCTAGAAGGCTGGAGGCACAGGCAGACACAAGCGATGCGTCCACAGTACACATATCTTGCATTCTAAATACCCTTCTCCAATCAAAGGAACCAGGGTTCCTTAAAGAAGTGGCTGACTTGAGGACTGGAGAAGGGGAAACACAAGATGAGCCTAGAGTATGCTGTGATGCTAGAAGGTCAAGAGATGCTCACAGAAGGATGGGGACATGCACAAGGGCACAGGAGCCCACCTGAAAGCATGCAGCAGTCAAACCCGGAGTGGTTTGAGCCAGAAAATAACTAACAATGGTATTGAATTGTAAACCACAGAATAAAAGAAATCCATAGTGATGGTTATTTGTATGATTTAAAAGTATCTACCCAAGACAAATATTGATGAAAAAGGGAAGAACAATAAGTTTTTAGTAGAGCAGTCTGGAGACCCTACCTTATTCCACTGGTCCAGGTTAAGACTTTCAGTCGTAATGTATCCCTGATACCACACACATCTCTTCTGGGTTTTTTTTGTATAGTCTCAATCATCAAATCATAAATAAATATTCCACTAGCCTAAATTAAGGGACATTCCACAAAATAATCGACCAATATTCTTTAAAAGTGTCAAGGTCATGAAAGACTGGAAAACTCATGGATTAGAAAAGAGTAAAAAGACATGACAGCTAAGGAGAATGTTGGTTCCTGGGCTGAATTCTGGGCAAGAAAAGGGTGAGAGTGGAAAAGTGGCACACTCTGAGTAAAGGATGTAGTGCAGAAAATAGCGTTGCACCGATGCAAATCTCTTTGGTTTTCATAACTGTAGAACGGTCACGTTAATGGTTATGCCAACATTTGGGGAAGTCGGGTGAAGGATATATGAGAATTCTCTCTGTAATATTACTACAACTTTTCTGTAAGTTTAAAATTATTTAAAATAACAACTTAAAAGAAACAAAGTAAACCTGCTAAATGGTAATCTTACTCACTGCAAATAGAAATAAATGAAACTGCAAAAGAGTAATAATGTGCATTATTTCATATTCTGAACTAAATTTCAAAGCTAATTAAATGATATATCTAAATTTCTCAAATAATTTGAAAAACTTATAATGCTATTCTTCAATAAATGGCTTCCATTGAAACAAAAATCTGTTATGCAATATTAGCAATAGGACTTGTCAACACCTACTTAGTTTCCCTCATATAAAGCTGCCTTTTAGTTGGGGTCAAAATATGTGTGTGAGAGTGTGTAAATTT
The DNA here is from genome assembly GCA_004363605.1 of Indri indri. NCBI lineage: Eukaryota > Metazoa > Chordata > Mammalia > Primates > Indriidae > Indri > Indri indri. The sequence goes on along the minus strand of RJWJ010001642.1, from coordinate 90,794 downwards.
TTAAAATATATAAGTTATATTGAATTAAACAGCTGATAAAAAGTCTACATAAAACTAAACCCCACATTGATTACCTGATAAAATCATACTGCCCCCACTATAACTTTCCACAAATCAATTTTTTCCCTTAAAATTTTGATAAATGAAGTTGTCGGGGGGATAAGACCACAATTTTGTTTTCTTTTTATTTTTTTAACTGTTTTAACTTTTAGAATCCAGGTCATGAATGCTGCAAATGTTGCCCTGATAAGATCACAATTTTGCCTCCTGGTGAGGCAGCTGGCCGCCCTCGCTGCGCAGGGGACAGGCACACAGGAAGTGCCAATGTGGCCTGAATGACACAGGCAGATCACACTTGGCCAGGCCTCAAAACAAAGAAGAGAATACAGTTTTTTCCTGGAAAAAATTTTAAACATTACTTCAAAATTTTTCTTTAAGATCGTGCACCTAGGGGATGACCCTGAGTTATCTGACGGCCTGGGATCCATCAAAAATGATGATTTTATAATCGAATGGATTTCCATGAATTTCAGATATCTTCAGCCAATCCTGTTAGGTGCTACTAACACTCGCTGTGCTTTAATTGTGTACTCCGACTTTATGTTAAATGTTGTAAATGCCATTAAGGACTTTATAAAGCATTAAAATATACACTAGAAAGGACATTTTTTCAGGAGGATTTTTAAAGTAAAACTTTTAAAAATATGGAGTACAGTAGGTGACATACAAGGAAGAGAAATAATTCAAATAAATTATTTCAGTGATAAAAGTTTCTACTCTGAAAAGTTTTAAAGAGACCTTCTTTAGCCCTAATTTTAGGAAATGCTCAGTCACACTAATATACATATGAATACTAATATAGACACATATATTGTTATGAGATTCATTATTCTTAATAGCAACATGAAATAAATGGAAAAAATCATTTCGGCTCCTTCCTTCTACGTAGAGTTCTTCATTACTACTTACTAATCACTTAAAATAGGAATCCATAGCTAAATACCATCCGGATTACTCTAGAACAACCAGGATCCCCCTCCTGAGGGAGGATTGCGGGAAGGAAGTGGCAGAAGGGTGGGCCAGACAGACGGACAGAGGCGAATGCTTCTCTGGCACTACCCCACGGTCTATACTGAAGAAAACTTAGAGAATGTATTTATTCTTAAGCAGATTAAATGTAGAAATTTTTAAGTATATAATTAGAAAGTTTTGAAAAAAACAATTTCAGTATAATAGTCAATAAAAGAGAAGTCGTAATCTGTTTAAAGTTCTGCTTAACTTCTCAGTGAACAGTACATTCAGTGATAAACATCCACAAATGAGATTTTCCTGGTTACCAATTATATTACTGAAAAAAGGTAGTCTGATGAAAAATACTGCTTTGACGTTATTCTCCCAAGGACTACGAAGTATGTAAGATAGTTCACTCTAAACTCAGGAACCCCAACAGGAAAGAGAGTGAGAAAGAGTGAGGAGAAATGCCAGCTACCGAAACACCAGATTCACTGAGCCACAGTGGACATCGAGGACGCTGCTACGGCAGAAGGTGCCACGGTGTTTAGACAGGAGTTTGAAAGAGACAAAGACATTTAACAGCAGTTAAGAAAAATAGTAAATTAACCCATGGATGATGTCTGAGGTTAACGAATCAAATTGTTGAACTGCTAATTATTTTAGGAAGTCTTTTGTTAGTGGTGAAGGATCAGGAGATGGGAAAACAAGGAATCTAGTCTGAAGGCTAAAAAGAAAGAGGGGAGAGGCTGAAAATTATAGACCTGTAAGTCTAACATCTATATTAGGAAATAAATTTGAGATGATACTTATGGATGAGCTTAATGATACATCTGGAGAAGCACCATTTAATAGGAGTGAGTCAGCGTGGACTTAGCAAAGGCAATCATGTCAGAAAGAATTTCGTTCCTTTTTAGGTTGAAGTAATAATTGGTTTATGTAAGGGAGAACCAATGAGAAACTGTCAGGATTTTCTGAGGTTTTTGGACTTTTTCATAAAATGAATTATTGTACAAAATGTCATGACATGTGTCAGAGGATTCAACTAACAAAAGGGGATGAAAGTAACGGGGTTAAAAATAGAGGGCCACGGAGAATTTGGGAGAGACCACCTTCCACGAGGCTCCGTGTGTTGAAACACTGATGTGTCTAATTAATGATGAAGAAAATCTTTTATATTAGGAAATTTGAACGTTTTGCTAAATAAGAGGGAATGGTTAAGACAAAAGACTAGCTGTTTTACCTTAACTACAATAGATTAAGTGAATGGGCTCGGGGGAGAATATGAAATTTAATTTGTCTAAGGATAAAGTGATACACTTGGATAGAAATAAAGAATCAAGTAAATACGGTTTAAATGGTACTGAATTAGTTAGCATTAGGAACAAAAAGGACTTGAGCTATTGACAGGAGTCGAACTTTCACATTCTTATTCTTATAACTGGGTGAGAGGCCAATGCAGATAAATAATACATTATAAACAATATAAAAATTGATTATCTAGAGAAGAATATGAAAATCTCAATTTGTGAAGAGAGTATGATAAATTCATGTGCTATCACTCTGTACAAGCAATAATTCAATGTACACGGTTAAGTGGCTAAGTCTTAATATATAAGAACTGATGAAAATAAAATCAATTTAAATATGATACAAAAGATAGTAGAAAAGTAAACAGAAAAAGACTAAATATTTCATCTAAAAGATTAAAATTGTCCCAGCAGATAAAGAGACAAAATGCAAACACATGACACTTATAAGGAAGCTGGTGTAGCTACACTAACATGAAACACAGAATTATGGCAAGAGATGTTGTTACAGATACAAAGAAACATTTCATAATTATAAGGGAATACATATATATTCTTTATCATATATGTGTACGTGTATAAACTAATCCTAAAGTTCTGAGTACCTAGTGATATAACTTCAAAATATTTAAGGCCAAAATTAACAGAATTTAAAAACATAGACAAATCCAGAATCAGAGAAACCTGATAGAATCAGCACCAAAAAAAAAATCTGTAAGAATAAAGACAATCTGGAAGAAAACAGCACACAGACTGGATGTTGTAACTGACATACAGGAACATAAATGATGCACCAAACACTGCCCGTATCACATTCCTTTCTAGTGTGTCCCAAACATCTGCCCAAACCCACCAGTTGCTAGGTATAAAGAAAGCCTATGCCAATTTCAAGGGATTCAAATAATTCAGATTAGGCTGCGTAAACACGGTAAATTTAAGCTAGATATCGATTTCTATTACTATTTCAAAAGTTAACAAAAAGACAAGTAGAAAAATCCCAAACTGCCTGGAAATTAAATACTACATTTCTAAATAATCCATGGTTAAAAAAATAAATAAATCACTTTTGTGTTTCAAATAGGGCTACAACTAAAATTAAAACTCACGGATAGCCTTTCATGCTCTGGAGTATGAAATGGAAAATGATCCCCAAATCATTTTACTAGTTGCCAAAAAGGATTGGGAAAAAATACAATGAATCATCAACTTCTCACCAGAGAAGAGAAAACCCGAGCAGCCACTGACGCTGAGCGTCGAGCAGTTCACAGCAGTGTCGTCTCATTTAGATCACACGTGCCTTCCCTGTGGCAGGCATCGCTGTCTCTACTGTAGAGAGTGGAAACTGAGGCCCAGGAGTTAAAATGAAGTTTCCAGAGTCATGTAGGGAATGACAAAGCTTCCATTAGAGCCCACCCTGCCCTGAAGGCCACGGCCACAGAAATACAAGCACAGAGCCAGAAGGGACTAAGTTCAAGGATAAGGAATCCGGAGCCCAGAGAGGTACAACCACACCATCCTTACAAAACGGCACAGGAGGGACTTGAGTTGGCCTCCAGGTTTGTGGCCTTGGCATAAACGACATCACCTATATGACGGCACATACACACTGATGGGGAGATACCCAGGGAATAGCACAACCAGAGAAAAACCCCTTCCTGAAGAACAGCTTTCAAATAAAAATAAAATACCTCACTTTACTGTATAAATTTCCAAATATTTTCTCAACTAAAATCTAAATTACCTCAACCAAATCACACTATTTACAGTCTTTTTCTGTTGTGGTTGTAAGTGTTTTCCTTTTAACAATGTCTGATACACATGCTCTAGCCAAATCAGGACTGGAGTGCTTTTCTGGGGCTGGGGTACGTAGGGTAGTTTTCAACTCAACCTTTTAGTGAAAAAACTACATGATATGCTTCACTGAATTTTGGGCTACAAAATTCTCATCCTGCTTATGTTGCTTACACCAGAAAATGCAGCTACAATAACCTTCAGGCCTGCACTTTTCCACCGTTAGGGTTTTCTGCCACTGTATGACGCCCCCTCCCATCAGAGTTCCTCACCTGTGGTGTCAGAAACTAATACCACCAACACATAACGAGGGCAGCAACAATCTGACTCAAAGATCACACTGAAATACATCACACAGGATTAAGAATCACAAGGTTAAAAAGAAGTCAGTCCCAAAAAATTTATTCTTTTAAAGTTTCCTCTTAACGAGCTAAATTTCATCTTGCCAAAATATGACTGAGGAGCAATCCTGCCACGCCTAGGGAAGAATGCAGTCAGTACCCCTTTCGTGTCACACGGGTTTCCTTTGTGGCAATAGTTAGGAATGCTATGACTGATGTAGAAAAACGTTTCTAGCAGAATTATAAAAATATTAAAGAGGAAACTAGGACTATGGTTTTAAATAGGACTATAATGTGAGCCTCACACACATATACAAGGGGACTAGGATGATTTTCCTAAAATTTTTTTGGTCACTAATGAGATCTCAAAACATATCACCAAGTAACATCCAGTATCACCAGGGCAGTAAGAACGCAAGCAAAGCAATCTGCCCTTACCGTGCACAACAACCAAATGAACACATTTCCATGGTCTGCAGTTAGCTTTCCTTGGCATGTGTTTCTTTTGAAGGTTAGAGGTACTTTATTTTAGGGAAGCAGTCCAATTTTAATGACTAATTGGTACACGGAAGGGGAAGATAACATCCATGTATCAATCCTGCGCCTGGCAGGCAGGCAGAGCACGCCCACCCTGGAGAGGAGACGTGGCTGACAACCCACCGCGAATTCAGTTCCCGATGCTGGGCCGTTTCTAGAAGTGCCTTCTTCACAGGCAGGGTTTCTAGCATCTGTACTGTCATGTATTCATATTTATGAAGAACCCACAGGTACTGAAGGCCAGAGCTATTTCAACTGGACTTTATCTGTTTTTGTGAACTAAACCTGATAAATTGTCTGGTTCAAAACCTTTACAGTGACAACCTCACCAAAATGGAAAAAGCAGAGACCTCTGTTTTCGTTTGTTTTCCAAAAATAGCCCTAAATACAGCAGAGAGATTACTAAATCAGACATACACCCATTATTTAAATAAGTCAATCACATGAACATAAAGTGAGAAATTGGAAAGAACACATCAGCAAAAAAACAATAATAACCTTACATCTATACATTGTCAAATGCGTAAGAATATTAGTCTAACTTAAATTACTCATCAAGTTCTATTTCCTTTAGTGTAGGTATTATATGAGAGCAAATAGTGCTTAAATGTTCTGAAAATGGACTCTTGCATTTCTGGTGTGATTTCCCATGACTTTCAAACACTATTATCACGACCCCCGCCATCCCCACCAGTGCCAACGACCCCCTCTGTGTTGCACATGATAGGCATGAAATGTTCTGGGCTAACAGCTTCACAGCCATTATCTTTTTTAATTCTCACAATGACCCTATTAAGTGAGTACTATCACACAGATAGTACATATGAGAAATCAGAGGCTTGGTGAGGTCAGCCTGCCTGAGGTCGTATGGCCAATAAGGGGAGAAGTCGAGTTTAAAAGCAGCTCTAACTGGTCCCAAAGCATCTGCTTAAAGCATACCCAGTATCAGCTGGCATTATTCAAATGTAGTATTGCTTGGCCTAAATCTTGGAACAGTTCTCAAAATTTATTTCAGGGTAAGCACTTCCTCAAATAGGTCCCCACACCCATAAGCCATCATTTTGTTGTTCTGCATAGCAAGAATTCAACACTAAGGAATACTGGCTAATTAAACAAAACGGGGGGTTAGAGAGGAACAGGCCTGCTTTACCCTGCAGTTGTTGCTACATCTCTGATACCTTCCAGAGCACCTGACTTGTAGTCCAAGGGGCTGGAGTCATCACCAGCACTTCCCTAAAACTGGGTGACAGGTTCCTCCTAAATTCTGGGAAATGAGCAGTACTGTGTTACCACCCAAGTCGCCTGACTCACTCTCCTCGGTCACAGGCCACATTCTTTCCAGGTATTCACTAGAAAAATGATAGTGCAAGGGGATAGGGCATAACATTTTAAATCACAAACATTTTTTGGAAAAAAAATAAAAATTTTACCAATTAGTCAAAATATGAAGCTCAAACAGCTACTCTTATTTTAGTTCAACTATGTTTTAAATATTTGTTATTATTAACTTTGCTGTCCTAGGATGATTACTTTGTCAGATTTGCTTTTTTGATAAAATACAGTTGAAAAGGCCTGTTTTCATAGTTAAGTGGGGTAAGACTGGAATGTACTTTTTTATAGGCCTTGAGGCAGATACCATCATTACTCTGCTCCAATAAAATAAATCACGGTAATGTACAAACAGCATCTATAACGGCTGCGATCAAGTAAATGAAATCCTGTTAAAAACAACAAGCATTTTAACAGTCTCAGTCCCTTACCAGCATGCAAATAGGCGAGGTCAGGGTTTTCGATATCAGGATGTTGTTCTTTCAAATGGTTTCGGAATTCCACAGGGACATTGGTCCCATAGTCACACTTGGGGCAGTTGTACATCTTGACTCCTTCATGTTTGCCCGTGTGTAAAATGTGTTTGCGGATATTTTCAGCACAGTTTGACCTACCAAGTAAGAAAGAAAAGTAAATCGAATTAAGGCCAAATCAATAACATTACACCATAAACAATGACATTAGCTAACACTTACATAGCTCTTTCCACATGTTGGGTACTGTTCTAAGTGCTGCACTCATATAATAATTAACTTATATATTAACCGTATGGGACGGGTAGTTTTTATAACCTAGCATCAATTTCTAAGTTGGTCTTTTACCTTAGCAATTCATTTCCATGTAGAACCGGAAATACAAAATCCCAAGTTCTATTATTTTAATATCAAATTATTCTGGTACCACTTGAGGGCAGTGAAGAATTTGCTTATCCCCAAGAAAACACCTACCACAACTGAGGAGTGGTACAGAGGAAAACGTGTCACCTCCACTGAATTTAGAGCATTCAGGTGACAAAGATGCTTTTGCTTTTAAGTTCTGTCAAGTGAGGCGCCTCTAAGTAAGGCTCGAAAACAGTTTGCATATAGAAGTGTAGCTGCAAACAGTCCCCGGCCCTAGCTCCAACATTTCGGCAATACGTTAGTGCCGGTGAGTTTTCTGTGATTGTGTCAGCTTTTAAGAGTGAAGCGGATAGGACTGAGGGCCCACGTGTTACATCGCCACTGGAAACAGGAGTAGGCTCCTTTCCCACGGTTTCCCTGCAGAATTAGACACGCGAGGCCAGAAGTAATCAGAAAACCGGGAAGGGGATGATGTTCTCTGCGGCAGACTATTCTGCTCATTCTGTCCGCCCTGTCGGTCCCCCTGCACCGGAGACCGCACACCTGGACCCCTTCTGAATACACGCACAGCTGTTTTTCTTTTGTCTTTGTCATTTTTAGAATAGTAATGAAAAGAGCTCTATACAAATTCAAGCAGGTGGTGAGGGGTTATCTAGAAAGAAACAAACAAAAAAATCAGGCTGAAATTAAATGCCACAAGAAAACAGAGCAATATGTGTATCAGCATTGCCCGAAGGTATTGCTGAAGAACATAATCCTGCAAGATGTTCTTTGAAGAGAGATTTCTATGCCCAAATAAGGCTGGAAATGGTAGTTAGTGAACACATCTCACAGTGCACTTCAGAATATTAAAGGCTCTGAGAAGAAACTTCATGTAGGTCCTCATTGCCTGAACGCTTCTAATTGGAATCACTTATGTGCATAATATTCAATGACATTATAATGTTTATTTTTCAGGGAATACACCCTGGGAAATATTGGTCAAGCAAGTGAAAATGGTTATAAGCAACGATTTCATACTAGCTGTGTTATCACTCACGTGTAAGGGCAGCACAAGATGTTAGAAATTCAAAGACGCAGTAAATACGGTGTCTATTCCCTTGTGACAAGGGGAGCATGGAGAAGTGTACTCTAAACAAGGCAGAGTTAATGAAAATGGCACTTGGAACAGTATTCCATGGATGGAGGGGACAGGGTGCCCCTCGTAGGGTACTTGCCTCAGGAATGGCACCCTGCGGTACGGGAACAGTCCTGTAACCGCAGCCAAGGTAGCCCTCCGGACAAGCGGCCAGCCCCTCCCGCTCCAGGCAGGGTCTGTCACCACACGCACATGCCCACCTCATTAAATCTGACAAATTCAATCCCTTATGCCCAGGAAAAAAAGACTAGAAAGAGATACCTCAAAATATTAATGCAGCTATGCGGCAACGCCTATGCTCTTTATTTTCTAAATATACTTTAATGATTTATATATTAATGAATAAATTTTTAAAAACTTGAAAGAACACTATCACCTATAATAATAATAATAATAATAATAATAATAATAAGAAGAAGAAGAAGAAGAAGAAGAACTGAAATAACAGAGATTTTCCCAGCTATTTTCAGCTTGCTTTGGGCAAAGGCTCTGTCAACTGGGTGTTAAATTTCTCTTAGACTAAGTATATGTAGGGTAGTTAGTGAATATACGCATGCATAGCTTATTTCTTTCATGTCACTTCTGAATTACCAAATTTGCTTTTAATATAAATTTCCTATTGTTAATTAACAATTACTGTATGATGAAAAAAAAGGGGAGTAAGCACCTACCTAACGCGTGCCATGGGCCGCTACTGGCCTGGCGACTTCAAAGGCACCTCTGAGGGCCTGAGCGCCAAAGTACTTTTACTGAGGAGCAGGTTAGGTATCACAACAAGACGCTCACTTACAAACGTTATACAGCTAGTAAGCGGTTAAGGAAAAATCTGAATCTAGGTTTTCTGTCTTCAAGGCCTATTTTGAGTTCTCCACAGTTGGCCTTCCTTATAGTATTTACGTATCGAAGATACTGGCACGTTCTAAGAAAAGGGCAGGACGGGAGAGTCTCTTAGATGTGTAACTATCCTCTGGACCATGCTGGCAGAAGTAACACAGGAAAACATCTGCAGGTGAACAACACGGTGTCCACTTTGGTCATAGTTAAAAGGGAGAGAATACTTCTTGAATTCCTTGAACTAGCTGGGTACTGTTCCAAATTATTCCTTAACCCTCCAGATGTCCAATTTGTTTTCAATGGCATTACAGACACCCATTAAATTCACCATTGTTTACCGACACTGCGGAGAGAAAACAAAAAGCTACTACTGTACTTAATTAGTATTGTTTATCAGGAACATAGATTCTTTGGTACCACCAATATCGTTTCCTTATGGAAAGTGCTAGGCATGAAGGATCATCAAACACAACCACCAATCACGTGAAGAAATTAAAGTTGCTGAAATAAATACATTTCAATGTATAATGCATATTTTCATGGGCAACAATGTAAGCAACGAATCCTAACATTCAGGGAAGGAAGAAAGAGATGACTTTAAAAATCGATTGTTTTGTTTTCAGGAAGGATGTATCTAGGACAAAAATAAGCCAATCTCTCTTAGTAACTAAATGGCATGTAGCATCTGAAAATTATGGGACTCACTGAAATAGGCAAGGTGTATATGGGGGCAGAGGAAGGGGAGAGAGAATTCAAAAAGGCAAGAGGCTTCTTTTTTATTTAAAGTTATAAAATAGAACAAGAAAGAAGTGATGTGGGCCCTGAGATTTTAGAAGGCATTAAGGACCATTCCGTACATACATACTTTACAGATAGAGATATGTGCATATATTTTAATATACAATACACACATGCCATTTTATGCTTTGTTGTAATACATGTGCACACGTACATTTGTAATGTATGTTTTGAATACACACATATAAGAAACATAAATACACGTAGACGGGAAGGGAAGAGGAAGCGAGTGCACACGGGGGAGACGCAGATCTAAAACCGCTTGTGGTGACGGCTGCGCAGCTCTGAGAACACACCACAAAGCAGAGAACGCTGCGATTTCAATGACTGAACCGTAAGACATATAAATTATCTCTCAATTAAAAAAAACCTCATATGCCTCTGTCACCAGTCTGCCACTGGAACCCCAGAGGACACATGTTCAGATGGCGAAGTTACCAAGATGGAGAAGAGGTTCTCAAATTCCACCGGCTTTTACCTGAGTGAGAAACATGTTCTCATGAAGTCGTTCACATTTCAGAGTTGTGCCTGATGTGTGGCTAGTGTTACTTGTCAGAATACACGCTCCTGGTCTCTTTCCTCAAACCAGTGCTGTATGGAACCCCACCAGCACATGTGTGTGCACACACCTGCATACGTGCACGGAACCCCACCACACATGCGTGCACACACCTGCATGCACACATGGAACCCCATCACGCATGCATGCACACACCTGCATACACACATGGAACCCCACCACACATGCATGCACACACCTGTATGCACACATGGAACCCCACTACGCATGCGTGCACATATCTGCATACACCCATGGAACCCCACTACGCATGCGTGCACACACCTGCATGCGCATACGGAACCCCACCACGCATGCGTGCACACACCTGCATACACACACGGAACCCCACTACACATGCGTGCACACACCTGCATACGCACACAGAACCCCACTACGCTTGTGTGCACACACCTGCATGCGCACATGGAACCCCACCACGCATGCGTGCACACACCTGCATATGCATATGGAACCCCACCACACATGCGTGCACACACCTGCATATGCATATGGAACCCCACCACACATGCGTGCACACAACTGCATACACACATGGAACCCCACCACGCATGCGTGCACACACCTGCATACGCGCACGGAACCCCACTACGCATGTGTGCACACACCTGCATACGCACACGGAACCCCACTACGCATGTGTGCACACACCTGCATACGCACACGGAACCCCACTACGCATGCGTGCACACACCTGCATACGCACACGGAACCCCATTACGCATGCGTGCACACACCTGCATACACACATGGAACCCCACCAGCACACGTGTGCACACACCTGCATGTGCATGCACACACCGCTCTGCTTTGAGTCGTCCCCTCCAGACCACCACAAAGCAAGTCTCTTGGGGGATGGAGAGAAGTAAACTAAGGACGCTCAGCCCATTCCTGAACCTGGATGGCTCTCCCAGCCTGGCACGGCTCCTCTGGAAATAACCCCAGACCTAGTTTTATCTTTGACTTTCCCTCCTCTGCCACCCAGGATCTCTGACCACAAGGCAGGGGGCTTACTCCTGTCACCAGCTACATGTAACCTGGTGTTTCCCTATCGGGGAGGTAAGACATTTTTCTGTTAAATTTATGAGAAAAATTCTCAGAAAAATGCGGACGGTTATACATGTATACTTTAAACAGAGGAAAGCTAGGAAGAACTTGTGACAGTTTTCTATTTGAAATGAACTGGGAAGAGAGATACTGGTGCACGCGTCTTTCAATAAGGAGGAAGTGAAAAGGCAGTGTCCGAGCAGTTTCCCTGGGGACTCGTGACGGGCTGTGTCCTCCAACCCTGCTTTCTGACCCAGTCAGACCCGTCCCATCCCCGTCTTCCTCTTCCTCCTATTCCTGCCACAGACAACAGTGGTGCAGAAGAAACACCCTCGCCTGTGAAGGCAGGTGGCCTGGGTTCCACTTCCGGCCTGCGGATCTCAGCCCAGCAGAACAGCTGTGATCCAGGGAAAGTACTTCAGTGCCCTGAGATCTCCTTTCCTTAACTATAAAATAAGGATAACAGCATCAAACTACCAAGATACCAAATGTAAACTATATATTATCTTCTTCCTTAGAGGAGGCAAATGCACATGAACATAAAATTTCACACAGGAAGTCAGAAAGCTGTTAAAAGCTATTCATGGGCTCCAGATTCCGACCCCTCCCTCTCAGTTTGAAAAGCTGGGGTGAAGGGGTGGCGGGGAAGGTGTGGCGCACGCTGCCCAGGTGCTGGCACCCGACAGAGAGGCAATATCCACACAGAGCAAAGCCATCTAATTCGAAGCTCTCATCAAAATGCAGGACTCTGCTGGTCCTTCCTGACCTCCACTCCACTACTGCAGCCCCAGGTGACGGAAACTACCCCATGGCCATCAGCTGAGGACAAAGCCCTCTGCACACTGGCAGGGCTGGAAGGGGGCGAGAGTCTCGGCGCAGCGCCTCACTGTCCGCACTGGGCCAAGGGAGTCTCGCAGGACTCGCTGGGAAGCTGCGCATGCTGTTTTTATGGAAAAGGCATTCTAAGTTAAGAGCACATTTCAAAGTAAATTTTGGAATATAACATGCTGAAAAGCTTGAGGCAGCTTCAGCCCGGGGAACAGTGAGAACCTGTCTCAAAAAGTACAAAATAAAATAAAGTATACAGGGACGAATTAGCAAAAGGACCCAAGATGGGACTTATTTAATCTCGGGCTTCTTAAAAAAAATATGTAATCAAGGAAATTTCTTATTCTGTTCAAGGGCAATGTACGTTAAAATAATAAATAGAATAGAACCCCATAAAAGCATTATCTTAGTCAGTACTACACTAACTCACTATTAACACAAAAAGCCTGTTATTGAACTTAAGAAGGATGCTTTAACAAAATTCTACTATTTTTTTCTTTTTGATGTTTACTTTATCAAAAACAAAAACAAACAAACAAACAAAAAACACCCCTCCACTACGGCTGGTGAGCAGCGAGCACTCATGAAGTTAAACATCAGAGACTGCAATAATGTGCACAGCAAAAGGCACCTCCTACCGGTCCCCACTCTCCCCAGCTCACCAGAGAGGCACAATTCAGAACTTCTCATTAATCTTTCAGGAGAATTAGAAACTACTTTTTCTAAGTCACCAATATGCCGTGTATTCTTTTCTTCCTGCTCCTCCTGGATAAGTCTGGAAGCACCCACATCTCAGCATCTTGCCTTCCCATGGAATAGCAGGGCCTGGGACGTCGCCCTGTCAGTGGATAAAGGGCATTGCGATCCTATCCTCACCCTCCCTTCTACTCACACACCCCACCTTCTTGTCTCCTTTTTTATACCTGTATAGTACTTAGCAGTGTGGCTACAGCATATTTTACTTAACTGATACCCCACTGAAAGGCATTTAGGATGTTGGCAATCATTTGCTCGTGTAAACAAGGTCGCAATGAACAATCTGTAGCATGCTTTCCATTTCTCGGGATGCCAAGAGAATCTCATGATGCCAAATGGAATTGCTTCAAATGTCAATGGGCAGATGCTTTTGTAATTTTGATAAATTCTACCAAATTGCCCTCCAGAGGAGGTGTAGCAACTCACACTTCCACCACACGTTTGATAGCCTATTTCTGCACCTTCTTGCCAATGTAGGCTGTTAGCAAACTTCTGAATTTTTACCAGTGTGGTGGGTAAAAAATGGTATCTTAGTGGAGTTTTAATTTTTAAGTCTGAATTTGCATTTCTCTTGTAAGGAATGAGTTTAAGTATCTTTTATATATTGAAAAGCCATGCATATTTTCTATGCACTGTTCAGTTATATTTTTGTTGGGTTTTTTCCCTACTGGGTTGTTCAATCACTCTCTTATGGATTAAGGAGATTGGCTTTTTGTCTTTGATAGAAGTTATAATTTTTTTTGTTAGTTTCATTTTTTCTTTTGACTTTGCTTACAGAATCTTATGAAAAGTAAATGGTTTTTATTTTGCTCATCTTTTGTTCTATGGCTTCCATACTTGGAGGTTATAAAAGAATTGTTCCAAATTTGGTTCTAGTACTTGTATAGTTGCATATGGTACATTAAATGTTAGATTTGTCTCAAAATTAACCTACCATTTGTAAAGTGTGGATTCAGACTGCTATCCAGTTATCTCAACAACATTTTTAAAAGTCCATCTTTCCCCCACTGACTTGAAATGCCACCTTCATCAATATTTAATTATTTGAAACTAATTCTGGGCTTTCTATTTTATTGTGCTGGTCTCTCTAGCCACCTGAAAATCTATCACAGTTAAACAGGCTGCAGGAGGTTTATGTACATCTGGTAGAGCTCATCATTCTGAATTGCTCTCTTCCTCCCAGATCGCCACTGCCCAGCCAGAGCCATTGTGTGGTTAGTCACAGGAATGTGGCTGTAGTTGGTGTGGCAAACACCTTGAGTTCACTGTATTTCTACAGAGAAATGGGCCAAAAATAAATTAATATCATTAAGTCACAACCTGGTCATTTCTATGTACTTATTAACATGTGCTAGTAATATTATCTGACTGATAAAGAAACCAAACGGCAGCGAGAATGGCACAAATGTCATAAGTGCCTAGAAGAAATCCTGGCACACAGAGATCCTAAATAAATATTAATTCCCATTTCCCCAAAGAAAGCGGCACACCTACCTCACCAACCCCATTTTTTTTTTTTTTTTTTTGTAAATTTAACAATTGTCTCGATACATTGGGGACAATCTGGCATGTTATGACACTCGGCATGAGAATGATTCTCCAGGCAACTCCGCCTGCAGAGCTTTCTCGGATCAGAGGCCCCATCGTTTTCCGTTTCATTCAGCTCCCTGCTTTGTTACTTTACTTTTTCCATGCTTCTCTAAAAAGACAGAATTTCCATTTCCTAGGTGATTTTTGGAAAAGACTACCTGACAGCATCTAGTGATCTTTCAGTGCCCCAAAATGCATATTTCTGCGTATCATGCACTGCTCTAGATAGGATTTAAGAAGTCTCACAAAGATTCATAAAAACGACAATGGTAGTTTACCTGGAAGTGGGGCTAAAAGAACTAAAAGCGGAATTGAGTAAGGTGGCCAAGTGTTTATTTTATGGCTATGTGCACTTAAGCTCCCTTTCATCATACACAAGGAAACACTGCTTTCACAAAAGCAACACAAAACACATGAATTAAATGAGATGTGAAAAAAAAATGGATAAAGGAGAGTTTGCTAAACAGAGACATACACCACATATCTGCAAGGTTAGAGTTAATGTTAAAGACATCAGTTCCTTCTAGAACAATCCATAAAGTTAACATAATTACAATTAAAATTCTAATAAGATTGTTTTGAAAACTTTGAGTGACAGGTAACTGGTTTATAAAATAAGTGGGCAACATTTCAAAATTATTACAGTGAAAGTTGTTAACAACCATCAATAAGGGCTAGGCTATATTATGAAATGCTATGCGGCAGCAAAATAATTTTATACAAATATTTGTCTTTATACACGCATACGTACATAAATATATACATCACATCCCATACTGGCAGAGAAAAACGTCCACCACAGATCAAGCGAGAAAAGCTAGATGCAAAACATGGACTAAAAGCAACTGGATGTGTGTCATACACACCCACCCACAGCAAACGAATTATCTTATACAGGTATGTGTGTACAGTAATCATGCAAGCAAGTACATGCACACATATTACAAACTTACATGGCTGTGTTACAAGGCTTATGAGGATCAAACTAATTAACGATGACTCTGCCAAGGGGACTGTGGAGCTGGGGATAGTGATCCTGGGGCATTTAGGAAGACCTGCAGCACTTCAATTGTGTGATAGGACAGCACATCCAAGTACTAATTGTAATTAAAATACAGAAAAAAAACTACAAATACAGTCAAAGCCAAGAATAAAAACGGTTTTCAAAGTGAAGCATTGCACTTTTCAAAATTATTATACTTAACAAAACTACAATCATTAAATTGGGAAATTGGGTGGTAATTAGAATGACAGTGGCAATCAATTTCAGGGGGTAATATGGCTTAGTCAATGCATGGCATTACAATAGTGGCATAAATTCTTCTTTGATAAATTCAAGAGGCTTCACAATAAATTCCAGATAGATATAGCATAATTGCTTAAAAAAGGATTACAAAAGTAACTAAAAGAGATTTAAGTGAATCTAGGTCACATATACTTAAATAGAGTATGAATCTAAATATAATATGACTCTGAATATAAAATTAACCTAAATTTTCCTAAAGAAAGTATTTTTAAAATATCTACATAGTACATATACAGAAAGAAAATATCTATTATATATAGTATGTCTATTTTGCTAGGTTCAATACATACCTATTTAAAATCACCTATTATTTTGTAATATATTATTTTGGAAATATTGCTTTTTCAACTTAAATTTATAAAATAACTATTCAAACTCTTCATATGCATAAGGGTCTGTCATCACTAAAGTCACTTCTGGGACCGTCTAACAGTTTTCAAGAGCATATCATATTCAGTTCCTCCTTTAGTTTGAGATACAGCATATTGTGAATCCAAAAATGACACGCTGGAAATTCTATCTTCAGCTTCACGTACCCAATCACATAACATTATAACAGCTGTTTTTTCCATTTGTCCTCCAAGAGTATACCATGAACTCCACATAATAACCCATTACTGTATTGCTTTTTTACTCTAAAGCTTGTTTACAACAAAATACAAGAATCCAAGATAAGAATATACGGTATATACCTCTTTCTGAAATACTATTTAAGGGAGAAAAACTCTGTTTTAATCAAGAGACAGGGTCTCACCCTGTTGCCCAGGCTGGAGTGCAGTGGTGTCATCAGAGCTCACTGTAACCTCTAACTCCTAGGCTCAAGTGATCCTCCTGCCTAGGCCTCCCAATTAGCTGACACTATAGGCACATGCCACTATGTCTGGCTAATTTATTAAAAAAAAAAAAAATGTAGAAATAGGGTCTCCCTATGTTGTCTAGGCTGGTTTCAAACTCCTGGACTCAAGTGATCCTCCTGCCTCAGCCTCCCAAAGTGTTGGAATCACAGGTGTATGCAACCATGCCCAGCCAACTCTGCCTTTTATTCAGACATATACTATAATTCTGCAAATCAGAAAATCGTAAGCACAATAAAAATGAACTGAAAATAATATATGAAATTTGTACAAAGTCTGTAAAATCCTTCTCCAAAGAATACTATCTCTGAAGATGCTAACAGATGTTAAGAAAAACCATAAATATAAAAGTGGGGAGATCTGTATTCAGGAAAGTAAGGACAACACTGAATACTGTATTTTCCTCTTAAAAATCCACAACGTAGGCCAGGTGCGGTGGCTCACGCCTCTAAACCCAGCACTTTGGGAGGTTGAGGCTAGAGGATTGCTTGAGGCCAGGCGTTTGAGACCATCCTGAGCAAGAATGAGACCTCGTCTCCACAAAAAATAGAAAAATTAGCTGGGTGTGGTGGCACCCGCTTGTAGTCCCAGCTACTCGGGAGGCTGAGGCAGGAGAATCACTTGAGTCCAGGAGTTCGAGGCTGCAGGGACTATGATAATGCCACTGTACTCTACCCAGGGTGACAGAGTACAACCCTGTCTCAAAAAAAAAAAAAAAAAAAAAAAAAATTCACAATGTGAAATGAAATCAGAAAAATTTTGAAAGTTCTGCTCAAATACATTTAGTTTTTTATCACTTTGCTTCCCAAACTTTATGACCACGGAACATTTTTTTTGTTTCTTTATGGGACTACTGTATGTGTCTCAGAAGGCTGTCACGAGAATTAAGGTAAATGATATTAAACATGTTCAGATAATACAGTAGGTATTTGGTTCTTTTTTTATCACTACCTTTTTTTTAATAGTCTTTCTATTAAATGCAAAACAGTTTAACTATCTGGGTCATAATTAGCAATTTTCTTACTATATATGAAAAGCAATTTCTATTCATTTGAATAAAAATCAATTCCCCAGTTATATTACATGCATGAGTATATATGTGTGTATATTTACAAAATTAATTAGACAGATATGCAATTTCTTTTCCTGCCTGTTCATAATATACTTTTTGAATGCACATCCTTGAAAAGAATTACTTTGTAGTTAAGTGGAAGTTTTGAAACAAGTGTATCAAACTATACAATATTATACATATTTATATAAAAGGCGATTTCTACTATATCTTGGTAATAGTATTAAAAAATGAATGAGGAATAATCTAAAGAAAATATTTACATAAATTAAACTTAAGAAGTTATCACATTTTTTTTAACCAGCATTATTTAGTTATGAATTTTTGAAGCAAAAAAACAACCTAAGAAAGATTGGAAATTTTCCATGGT
Source organism: Indri indri (assembly GCA_004363605.1). Lineage (NCBI taxonomy): Eukaryota > Metazoa > Chordata > Mammalia > Primates > Indriidae > Indri > Indri indri. Next base: position 72,463 of record RJWJ010001642.1, on the reverse strand, counting down.
AGAGAGGAATATCAAGCTCCTTGTAAGTTGCTTTTAAAGCTTACTGCAGGTTAGAAGAATGTGCTCCAATATATAAACCCAGAGCTTGTTTCGCAATTTATGTAAGACAGCCCAAGATATAAACTCCTTTATCACTTACGTTCTCACTAAAGGACCCATAAGGAAAGAGTCTGATAATTTTAGATTACTGAACATTTGTGCTGGTTAAATTTAAAATTGGTTAAAAGCTACAAGAATAAAGACTTCATATTCCTCTGCCTGAAAGAGAATATTATCAACAATGTTTAGCAAATAGGTAAATGTCATTTGGAGTGTTGAACCAAACACATCAATAGAGCAGAATAGACAGCACAAAGATCCAGGTATATAAAGGATAAAGATGTTATTTTAGATCAATTAGAAAATGATGTGTTATATAATAAATGGTGTCAATTCAACTGCCTACCAAATGGGAAAAAATAAGTTAGATTATTTTTGTTCTACGCAATACAAATATGAATTCCATTTGGATTTTAAAATTTAAACATAAAGAAACCAAATTATAAAAATGATAGAAGAAAATATTTTATTATCTTAGTTAGAAAGAGCTTTCCTAAAGAAAATTCAAAACCCAAATGCTACCAAAATATGTAGGAAAATATGCCTCATAAAAGTGAAAACTGATAGGTTACATAATACATCATAAATACAGTTCAAAGACAGGGTAAAGAAAGGGAGGAAAATAGGCAACATATATAAAAACCGATGATTAATAAAAACTCCAAAATGAGTCCCAATGATTAATTGTTAATGCTTGTTACGTGATGTAAGGTGATCCTCAAAGAAAGCAGTGCCTTCTAAGAAAACGAAACTTGTAACTTGGCGCAGAAATGGATGAAAAGTGAGGTGCTCTTGGTTCTGCCACTACTCTGGAGAGGACATGACTCTCCTGGTTCCATGGTACGTTGCTGTCCAAGCGTCCACCTCCAACACGCGTGCTCGTGCAGGGGCTCCTGAGGGGCAGTCACTGCGCCAGCCTGTCTGTGACCCACGAAAAGCCTGTGCACATCAGGGCTCGGTCTACCTGCCGTGGAAGCAAGGCCAGCCTTTCAGACCCACTCTTGGGCACTCCAGAATACAAGGAATTTAAGACTAATTACTGCTTTGGTTTATGTGGAATGCATATGGTTACCAGAAAAATCTACTTTCCACATACTGACTTTGTATTTTCAAATCTAACTGATTAAAATATATTTAGTTCCTGCTATATTTGTGCCAAAGAGAATAGGATCTGACAGGAGAGACGAGTTACGTACATCGAGAACACTAACGAGGGGCTGTGCTGTGCTTCCTAGAAGGAAAACTTTGAAACACAGTTGAAAATTCCCCATGTCTGCTCACAGGACTGTGTCTCCCCTCCCGCGACTCTAACTGCTCATGGGCTCAAAATTGTCTTGATTATCTTGTTTTCCACACTACTCACAATGCTTTACTAACCTCCACTGATCTCAACTGACACAGATGAGTGGCAGGCACACGTCCTCGTCGGTGTGCCCCTGCCCACGGCCACACTGGAGCCCCAGGAGCGTGTGCACCTTCACGTCTTCTGTCCGCCACTCATGCTTCCCACGTCCCCTTCTCCTTAAATCACTACTCTGTTCAACCTCTGCTCATGGTGCCTATGCCAATTAGGGGAAGTACCTACTTTAAATCTGACAACCGCCTTTCCACCTTCCACTCTACAGAAAAACAATGAAAGTAGCCAGGAAGAAATGGTAGGAAGCGCCACTGAACTACTTTTGTTAGAAACCCAAATTAGTTCTTTAGAATTTAGTGTTTCAAGAATAGTCCCACTCACTTTGTATAGTGACTTAAACATGAGGCCAGAGCTGGACTGTCACTCACATCACAGAAAGGGAAGAGAAGCCACTAACAAGTGCAAGCCCTATAGAAAACCTTGATCTCTCTCTGATTCTTCTTCTTTAGCCCCAAAGAGAAAAAATACATTTCATTAACTGTTTCACTTCTTAATATACCAATATATCATCAGCATAAAGAAGGAGAACAAAAAGTAACTGCTGTGAGAAATAAAGAGCAACCTGGAAGACTTTGATCTGACATCCTCAACAAGTTCAAAGCTCACATAAGTAAAACAGAACATGCTATGTTTAAGCAATTATTACATGCCTTAAAATGGATGCTGCTGAGAAACTAGTATCTCAAAGCCTCTTAGCTAAAAAACGTGCAGCAGACTCTGGTGGTTGCCCACCTTTCAGTGAAATAGAAAGAGTCCACATGATACTTCTGGGGCTTTGGGAAAAGGCATCCATGGCCAAAGAAGGTTTGACATATTTCAGTAAACAAAATTATATTTCTTTACTACAGGAATTCTGAGAGTCTTTAATATGTCAATCACTGTGACTCTGAAGGGGTGCACAAGGAATAGAGTATTTCATGTGTTTACCAAATTTGTCTGCAAAAATTTTTTCCAAAGTTGAGCTAACACTATTGCATGAAGCTTAGAATCCATGAAATCAAAATGCTGAATAAGCCCTACAGATTGCATTCTCCTCCTTTCACTAATCTCCTGCTTAGAGGGCAAAAACCGCTGGTAGAAATTCTTTTATTGTCTTGCCACTCTTTGAAATAAATTGACCATTGACTTTTCATCTCTACATACTTATTTCCTTAGAGGATAGGTTTTAATTCTTTCCACTTCTGTTAACCAGCCAGATTCAGAAAAGTGAGATATTATAAAACCAGGAAAGGCAGGTGGGTAAGAAGCCTCCTGGAACAACAACAACAGAAGATCTTTACTAAAAATATACATATATATAGAAAAATATAGCCTAACCATCCTCCTAAATCCAAGCAATCATTCAAATCGTACTTCTAAGAGGGGTTAGGTGGGGCAAAAACAGTATATAGAAACATATTCACAAAAAGGACATGAACTATATATTAATAAAATAATACATTTACAACTTTGGTTTGAAATAAGTCAGCTAGAAAAAAATCATTCTTTGGCCAGGTGTGGTGGCTCACGTCTGTAATCCTAGCACTTTGGGGAGGACAAAGCAGGAGAGTTGCTTGAGGCCAGTTCAAGACCAGCCTGAGCAAGAGTGAGACCCTGTCTCTACAACAAAACAGAAAAATCAGCCAGGCATGGTGGCATGTGCCTGTAGTCCCAACTCCTGGGGAGGCTGAGGCAGGAGGACCACTTGAGCCCAGGAGTTGGAGGTTACAGTGAGCTACGATGACGCCACTGTACTCTAGCCTGGGCAGTAGAATGAGACCCTGTCTCCAAAAAATAAAAATGGTACTTTACAAATCAAGTAATTTAAATATAAACATATGTATGTATGAATGATAATTTGCTACAGCTTTTATACTTGAAGGTTTTTCAAATTTAAGGTGATATAAGTAAAATTTTTACTGAACCAGAAGTATGGTTCACAGTATTTCTGACAATTTAGGCCAGGACTAGGTTTCACCTGGGACAAATAATGTTTAAGAGAAAAGGAAGATGACTAGATTTAAAACAACAACAACTTTCAGCATTCATGTATAGAGCCATGGGTAGTCTGGCAGATCTGATCACATAAATCGCTACATGCTCATAGACTCATGGAGTCTATTAGGGGTGAGGGCAGGGGCTGCCATAAAATTTTAACTACTACTTCAGTGGCTGAAAGGAGGTCCATCCTTCACACCTGGTATATTGGAGGAATTGGCGGGTAATCTACCCAATGGAGATTAGAGCAAGGAGGTGCAACAAATGATTGGATAGAAAGTTTATTTTCTGTCTCTTCTCTCAAATATTTATACTCCATTGCCATAGGAACAGTGAACTTAATTATCTTTGAAAAGTCTTTTGAAAGACTTTCCCAGCTTTAACTCTAGGCCTTGCAAAGCTAAGTCTATACTTGCTGAGTATTAGATTTAAAATGCTATTTTATTAATTTTATTAAATTGGGTCCTACCAAGAGTATGTAAACCTTTTATAATTCTAATGTTACGTCAACACCTTTGAAGACAAAAATAGAGAAGAGTCACTGATGATGAGGCACCACTGAATTTATTTAATAAACTATGTCCATTTTTACGAAAATGCTCCATGTAATCCATTTAAAAATAATAACTGGTTCATTTCGGTCCCTGCACACAATGCCTCCCTTTGTCCCTTGCAAGTCTCTTGAATGTCTTATTTTAAAGGAATATATAGTACTCCCGGAAGACATTTTCCCATTTCTATTCTCTTCGACTCCTGCGAGCCCTTGTTCTGTGTGATAAGGCAATCTCCTCCGGGATCTGAGCTGTGTAGTTTCGCACCACGAGTGACAAGGACTCGACTTGAATAACTGCTGTGCGCAGGTTGTAATTATGTCAGCTGGAGTGTTGAACAAGGGGACTGATTAATGTGAGCCCCGGCCCAGGCGCAGTCCCTATCAAAACCTCCGCGCAGGCCAGCAGTGGGGACGGGTTAAAGCAAAAAGACAAAACATGCTGCATCGTCCATGATAGATGAATTGCTCCAACAGTCTTCAGGCAGATGTTCCAGGACAGTATAATATACAATTACTCTGCCTTATCACCTTCCCAGGGACAATAAAGCTTCCTCCTTCTATAGCTCATGTGAGTGAAGGCAAAATTAGTTTTACTTTTACAACACTGACTCACTTATCATGTTGCCTTGATTGTGCTTTTACAGCTAAAGAAAACATATATTCCACTTTTAAACTAAAAAAAAAAAAAAAAAACCTTAAAAATGAAACTGAAACCTTGTTCTTGTTTTGAGTCTTATTACATCAAAGTATACAGTGTTTTGAGATTTTTTTTTTAAAGAGGAGATGTAAGGAAGGTAATAATATACGTGTGTGCATGTGTAGTTAAAAACAAGTACATGCATATAACTCAAGAAGTAAGATTTGGATTGTATAATCATTACATTCATAACATCATTTTTCAAAGGCCATACAGAAATCATTAATTGGAAGGAACATGTAATTAGAAAAATATATATGCTGATATCGTCCATATATTTCTCAGGCACGGCCCCCAGTTCCTTGAGCCTGAGAGGACACATTCCACATGACACACTGACTCATCACGGCCCCTCCTACTCTGAGTCTATCTGGTCTCTTTTCCTTGAGAAAGCCACGTTAGCCTAGGAAAAGGAGGCTTCCTCACAATTTAATAAAATATTGTCACCAATTCTAGAAATAACCTGTTTTAGGAGCACTGCAGTAATTATTTCTACCACCTTTATTTGTAGTTTAAAAAATGGAGCCAAAAATTTGAGCGGAGATGCACAAAACAGAACTATCTCAATTTGCAAACAGAAATACACTTTTTATTTTTAAGGTTGGAAAAAAAGCTAAAACCAAAAATTAAAATTCAGCCACAACAATCTGTGTTAACCATAATTTCTAATGAAACAAAGCAGCAAAAATTCCAACAGAATCAAAGGAAACCCACAGAAGATGTTAGTGAATGCAAAAATAGCATACATCAACCTGTGGGGCAGTATATATGACTTATTTCCACTTTTTAGTGGTTTAATACAACTGACACCAACACTCAGCAGTTGTAATACACCCTAAGTCATGAAAACAAATCATGTTCCCTATCTCGGCCTACAGAATGACATGTTTGCTTTCTTTTTTCATATTATACACACACTGACTCCAGCACCACCATGATCCCATTACATTTCTCTTCATATGATACACTCCAGTAGAATTATGTATTTCTAGAAATATAGCAATCTGAAGAAGGTAGGGGTCAATCCAAAACAGTCTTTAACTGAAGTTTTAGCACTAAAGGGCACAGATAATATAATTAAGTTCATGTAAGTGTTATATGATGCTCATAATTACTTGGAATAAGCCAAACAAAAGGTAGGTAAAAACAAACCGAATGGGCTGTAAATATACGCAGGAGTCAGGTGTCACCACGATGACTGGGCGCCCCTCAACGGGCTTATGATGTCATTAGAGTGTCCTGTTAGATTTACTGATCTTAGAAAAACCCTGAGACATAAGCAAAAATTGTTTAGAACAAGTCACAGAAAAGATGTCACATTTTAAAAGACTATATTTGAAATGAATATTCGTTAAATTATTACACTGAATTGTTAGCTAGCAGCAAGCAACTTTTTAAAATAAGGAATAATAGTAAAACAGTATAGCCTTTTGTGAGAATTCTCCATATAAAGCAAATAAAATCCCAAACTTTGGGTGTGTATGAGTTGGGGGGTGGAGAATGCCTATTACACAATCTCTCTTTTCTTGACTGAAAACTTCGCACACAGTGAAGACAGAACTTGACGCTGCCCGGTCCCCCATGATGTGGCCAACTACTACAGCAGCTGCACAGAAGGACTAAGGGGTTCTGACGCCACAGCTCTCCACCTGGAGAGGACGAGTCTGACAACAGCAAGGCCCTGGCCTGACTCGTGAGTGCTCCCAGCAGTCCTCTGAGGATTTAATTGTCAGGAGCACCCCTCTGCTTCAGAAACCCAAATCGCACATGCACTCTCCTAGCGGGCGTGTATAATGCAGTTTTCAGCTTCACTGTTTCAATTGGCTCTTTCACCTTGGCGTATACACATTTAAGCAAAATTTACAAAGTAATCTTAGGCAAAAAAACGAAAGCAAACCCAAAGACTGGGTGCATCCATCTACCTGCCTTCCAGCTGCCACCCTCTCTCCTTAACCTGTGCCAGCATTTTCACAGAACAGCCTCGAGACAAAGTTGCTGTGAACTCCCGGCAACATGCTTCTGTCCACCAAGCTGGCTTCTGTTCTCATCACTTTGCTGAAACTGGTCTTCCCAAGGGAACCAGTGGCTCTTAGTGACTGCAGCTGGTGGGCTGCATGTTCCTGTGTCATTCAGTCCCTAGCAGGGCTCACTACTCTTTGCTGGTTGCAAGATACTCTGCTTCCAGGAGGCCCCGTCCACCCCCATGAGCTTACTTCTCAGTCTCTTTTGCACTGGCTATTTGCCCCTCTGCTTTTCCATCTTGCACATTTTCCACAGGAAATATCAATTATATTGTTGCCTTCAAGTTCCACATAGATTAGTACCCAGCTACACGCCAATTGACACGTTTTCATTTGTGCATCCCATGGATGTACCGCAGTCAGCACATCCCGGACCAGGCTTGGGGTCGTTTTCCTAAAGGGCATTCCTTCCCCAGTAGGTGGCATTGTCACTCACCCAGTATCCCTGGCCAAGGCCCCGAAAGATTGACATGTGGCTGTCTGTCACCCCCCATTCACATCTGGCCAACATGTCCGTTCATTCTACCACCGTTTACCCGCCTCTCTCTGCCCCTCTGCCACAGCATCAGCCTAAGGTTAGGCCTTCGTCATTTTCTGCATGTACCGTTGCAATGGTCTCTGAAATCATCCCCCACCTCCTGCTGTGTCCCACTCTGACCCATAATTTACACTGTACCAGTGACCTTTGCAAAGTAAAGTGTGACTGTGTCACTTTCCTGCACAGCACTAGCCACTGGCTATGCACTGCCTCTGGAAAAAACAAAGTACTCAGCACGGACAGCCCACGTGCACTTCTGGCCTCCTTTTACCGTATAATCTCATATGCCCGACCGTCAGGCTTTCCAAAGTGAGCAGCTAACTGTGAATCAAAGACAAAGTATCACGTGCAGTGGTGGGTAAAACAGAGTCTTACTTTTAACTAAAATTATGATATCTGAGGTTTTTGGATCAGAATAAATTTCTTACATTTAAATTTCAACCACTCCCTGTAACAATTCAATCCAAGATACTGTCTCATTTAAGCACAGACTCTGAAAATGTACTACATTTTTTCTCAATGGGAAAATTCTTGTTGTATGACATCTCATATATGCATTAAAAGTTGCAATTTAAGATTAAGAAACAAAATGTATTAAGGAAAGAAAGGACCAAGTAAAGTGAATCAATATCAACTCAAAACCTATAACACATAGTGCGAGATCTCCAAACAATATTATAGCTAATACAAAAGACATAAAATAAGGACTAGGGTTGTTTAGCAAGACTGAAGCCAAAATAATTAATAAGGAATTAAAGTTTAAGAAGTAAGAGGAAAGATTAATATTAGGCTAAAATTCCCTGTAGGAAAAAGTATCAGGTTATATACTGTGTCACTGACTAACGGATTCTAGTTTATTTGAATTCTAGCTCACTTGTAGCTCTGTAGTAAGAACAACACTTTACTGAAAAACAAAAATGAAATAAAAAACTTAGAAGTTCCTTTTCTAGATCTTCTCATAAATGTAATGAGTAGGAAAATAATATAAACAGGAAAAAGCTCAAGAATCTGTGCTACATTCCCTTAAATGAGAAGATAAAGATGTGAAATTCATAGAAGACACGGTATTGTCTTTACAGAAATTCTTAAGGAAAAGCCAAAATATACACAATACACATAAGCACACAGAAGGCGGCATCTTATTCCATGTGGGGAGTTTAATATGTAAGATGATACACTGATACACAGAGCTACTCCGATTTCCTCTGCCTTATATGCATCACCATAGTCCAATGTTCCAAGTTTTTCCGTCTTTCTTTCTTCCGGGATTTTTGCATAGGCCCTGGAGAGGCAATATTTCAGAATATGTTGAAACAAAAGAGGTGAAAATAAAATACCTAATGTCTTGGCATTCTGACTGATTGAATGACAACTACTCAAACTTTTAAGCACTTCAAAGTTATTCTGTTTTGTTATGTTCTTTTCTCTCAGATCCACATCTGAGGTTAAATCTAGCCACACACTGTGGAGATGCATGCAGGTAGTCTACCGACTGCTGTCAGACCCTCTGGGTGATTAGAGTGTTTTCCTAATAAGCTACACTGTATGAGCTTCTAATGCTAGAAGATATAGATAGTTACATAGTAAAGTGTTTTGCTGTGTGATAATAGCTCTAGTGTCTGAGGAATAACTTATTATGCAACAGACTATTGCCCAAAAAATATTTTCTATTTTTTTTCATCTCTAAGGCCTTTCTTCCTCCCACAATATATACAGATATATCTAACTACCACCCAAGGGACTGTCCATAGTAATTCCTTGTAGAAAGACCATCCCCAAAGATAGCTTTGGTCCTTTTATAATGACTGGATTTGGGATTCAACAATAGCAGGTTAAATAAACATGTTTATCTGGATTCTACTTTTAAGAGATAGCAGAGGGAATGTATGGTCACTGTGTTCAAAATGGCTCTTCTAATTAATCTGTGATCTCAATGCCTATTTCAGCTACATCAACAAACAAAACAACTTACTAGTAACTGATAAACAAAAAGTACTATCTCAGATTTTTTTCATTTTAAAGAAATCTTAACCAATTTGTAATTTTTAATGCTATGGAATCTATTAGTTTTCAAGTCTGTAAGACTTTCTACATAAACAAGATTTTTTTAGATTAAAATTTACTAGTATTAACTAAAGGCCTGACATAAATACTTATGCTATATCAGCACATAGCCTGCTAGGCTGAACCAAAGAATTTAAAAAGGCTACGTGCTTGTGTGTTATAGGGCAGGGAAGAAAAGTACGCATAAAGCAAGCTGTGCATCAAAGTAAAATTAGACAAAAACAGTATAGAAAATACAAAACCAAATCAAAACACACAATTAGAACTCATTAGATAAAATTCACTAACAAAATGGCAGAGAAAAAATAGGAAATATTTTATTCAGGAAGAACTTAATTTCTGCTGCAAAGGATAGATACTTAAGGAGAGGAAAAATAGATTAACACACAACTTCCATACTTCATTACAGAAAATCTGAAAAGATGATACTATTATGAGGACATTCATTTCACTTTGTTAGAGAACCCCCTCAAAAAACCCCACCTACACGTACCAGAAACATCTCCATGTGAACAATAGTATAACTCCATAAAGTATCATCACGACACATTCTAAGAGAATCTTCTTAAGCAATATTTATGCTTGCCAAGGACCAAACAGGGTTTCCCAAACCAGCCACGACACTGACATCTACCTGTGGCTCGCTGAACTGAGAGACGGTGGCAAGCAGGATGGGGCAGTGTGACCAGGAGTGGGCGGGACGCACGTAGCACAACAGACACATCTGCTTTCCAGAAGAAAGCCTTGCAATCACCATTATCCTAAGAAAAGTGTGGAAAGCAACTGGATTTTTAGACTTCAAACTAATCTTCCATCCTGGGACATTTGTTTTTTTATTCCATTAACGAGATTAGCAGTTATTGATGCAATAGAGTAAAATATAAAGAGATATAGACTTGAGATAAATTAAATAATGAAAAAGTATTGACTGCTACTTTAAACGACAAAGATATCTTTGATTTAAAGTCTATTCTGCTATAACCAGGCTTTTGGCATCGATCAAATCACTTCAAATATAAATTCTACCTAATATTAATACTAGATATTTACATTTTGATTATTTTTATGTAGTGCTTTTATTCTTTAAGAACTTCAAAATCACCCAAAAGAAATAAATGTAACTTCTCATTCTTCGGAAAAAGAACTTGTGTGCTGTTCATTTTGTTATGCATAATTTCACTTCTCTCTCAATATATATGACCTATGGCTACACAAAGACAAAAATCTATTTTTTTCTCATTGTCATTATTCAGGGGCAAATTCAAGTTTGTCGTATCCATTGCTTCTTCATGTACAACCTATTAACCTGCACAGGAAGTCAAATGAAAATGAAAAGTCTCTGAAGAGATTATCCAAAAGAAGAAAATTATTCCCATTGGACTTAGTAGCCCTAACTCAGAATGCTGCTAAAACGAATGGAAGGTGAGAACAATGAATCCCACGGTATACTGAATTTTAATGCCATAATATCTAAGAAGGTTTCCTTACTCTTTAATTATAATAATAAACACAAAATGTTTATATAATAAAATTGTTTAAAAATGCATACTATTATCTGTCACCTGAAAAACATTTTTCAAAACTCAGATATTTTACAGAAATAGATGATAAAGAAATTAATATGAACTTTCAGGAGAAATAAACAAAGATTATAAATATAATTTTTTGCCACTGCATCTTAAAACTTCCCTGAAAATGATTCCAGCAATATGCAAAGTTAAGACAGCAGTCTATTAAATTAAAAGTATATTTGGCAAACATTTTCTAGAATACACACACAGATTTCAAAGGGTGGAAAGAAAAACCAAATTCTCCCTGCTCCACTCACATGTGTAAGAACTTGCCAGATTTATTTGGAAATACTAAACAAAATGTTTAGATGAGTAATAAAAGGGATACTGGGGATAATTACAAAATATACGCACATTTCCAGTAGAGTTATCACTACCTGAGTTAAAATGTTAGTTCAAATATCTTTTGACTTCCCCTCACCCAAAAAAAGAAAGGAAAACCCTCTTGAGATCCAAAACGACTATAATGCGTTAATGACTTCTACGGAAAACACTGGCTAAGAGCTAAGTCAGCCACCAAGCAGAGAAAAAAAAATCAAAGGGCATTTCCTACAAGGTTAGCAACACCACGAGGTGAATCTTCAATTCGAGACGTGAACTGTAGATTTTACTCCTCAGCTACACGACCTACAGTATTTCTATTCAGGCTTATGATTTCAAGTAATCAATAAAAAAAAAAAAAAACAGTACCAAAAAAAGAAGAAGAGTAAAAAAATTAAAAAAAATAAAGAGTCTGCAAGGTTAGAAGTGCTTCGGTAGTTACACAGTTGAGGGACAGCATGGCCGAAAGGAGTCGTAAGGAACACCGGGTCCTCCCCAGCTTCAACAACAGGGCCGCAGTGAACAGATGATGAAACCGCCAGAGTTTGGCAGGAAATTTTAGTTTTCTATACTTCACTAAACAACACTTAGGTGCAATATAGGATTACGCTTAATATTTTTAACATTGCGGGTAGTGTTTTGTGTTACTTTTTATGACTTATTAGTGGCTTATTGTTTAATATGCATTTATTGTGTTTCCCTCCGAGGAACCTAAAGAAAAAAAAGGAAGCCGATGGGAAAATAAGTTTCACGTTAAACCAAAGCCCAACTGCAGCCACGTTGGTGAAACACAGCTGGTCTCCTGTGGAAGTTGTTGTCATGGGTGAAATAAAATGCAGGTTGATATCGACAAATCCTCTGGGAAAGTAAGAATTTTATGCTATTGAAAAGGGTACTTACTATAACATGTTAAAGTTTTTTCTATTTTATTCTCTCAATATAGAGGTAACAATATGAAACAAAGGAAAATAAAAATACAGAAAAATGTTAAATTGTTACCATTTTAATGTAGAAACAAATCTAAAGAATTTACAGCATAAATAATAAGGTAGGCCAGTATGCTATGAATCTAAATTTGTGCTTTGAAATTATAATGAATAGCAATTAATGGTGAAAAGTTTTGGAGTAATGATGGAATATACTGATTTGTAATGGATTAGACTTTTGGATATTTTAGACAGTAGAAGCTAAGGAAAGGGGCAGACGTTTACATCTAAACAGAATGAGATGTCATTGCCTAAATTAATAATGCAAACTTGAAAAATAGCCCCAGGTTCAAAAGACCAATTATAAAATTCTTTTGTAAACAAATCTGTATTCACATTTTTCATGAATAATTATAATTACTAGTATTTCTCCACTAATGTTCAATTTATAAAATGAAAAATATGTTTTCAAATGAAATTTAAATAATATTTCAGCTTCTAATAATGGTAACTTATTTGCAAATAAGCGTTAATAATGACAAAGATAGGAATACTCTACAGGAATAATTTTTATCTATATTGTGCAAATAAAAATCTAAGTGGTAAAAAGTTATTTCAATATTTTGAGCAATATTATGGAAAGATACTAATCAAATAAATATGAAAATAAAAAAAGAAAATAAATTTCTTCTTAGGACATATGTGAGCATCTTAAAGATATATTAAATATATGGAAATCACATATACTCAAATTTATTTATCCTGTGAAAGAAGCATTTCCTTTGTTCGTGTGGGGTAAATATGATAAGTATCTTGTCCCTCCTATTGTCTGCAAACAAAATAATCTCTTTGAATGTATCTGTTTGTTTTTAAATTGTTTTTTCTCATCAACAAGAAAATAAAGGTATCTGTTCTAATTTCCACATTTCATTCATAGTCCATAACTTCAGAAGTATTCTTATATTTGCAGATTTTTTGTACTCCTGGTCAAGGTTAAATTGCCCTTTGTTCACTGGTAAAAGCAAACCTATCTGTATGTACACAAAATGGTAAAAGTGTGGATGAACAGAAAGTTCAAACTATTTACTTTCAATAATCAAATTATTCAAAAGTTTTAAAGATAAAAATCACACTTTTATAAGGGACATTAAGGACTTCAAAAGGAAATTTGATAGGTATCACTGGACTTAAAATGCCTTAAGTATTAATTCATAATACAGTAACAGTATACTTAGAATGCCCCATCTCCTTTTTAAGGCAGTACCTGAGAGGTAGCACAGGGGTGGATCCAGCTGGCTCCAAGGCAGTACTCAACGGAAGTGATGCTATTTCAGGGAGGTAACTTGGACAGGGGACAAGTAATACAACCTTAACCTTAGCAAAAAGTACAACGCACTTTCCAAGCAAGAAACCTGAAATACTTTCCGGTACGTTTACGCATACAAAGAGTCTTTCAAAGCACAGTACTGACGGGGGCGGAAGGAATCAAATCACGACCTTTGTAGTAAGACTATCAAAAGCCTTAAATCTTACTTCTAAAACTTTATTCTTAAAAAAATCATGAATATACACAAAGATTTAGGCACAAGCATTTTCAGAGTAAAAACCTGAAAATGGCCTACCTGCCCAAAAACGTAATAAATTGATTAGTGTGAATCAAGGCAATCCAAGGCCATGCATGTATTAAAATTATATTGCAGAAGAGTGGTTTTCAAACTAGTCATTCTGAAACTGTAAAGTATATCAGCAATTATCTATTAATTGCTTGTGGATTTAACATATTTTTAACAACTTCGAGAAACGTAAAAAAAAATAATTCACCTTGCCATGTAGTATAAATAAAATTTTAACACACTAAAGACCTTCAGGACATTGAAACTCCTGCATTAACTCATTGAACAGTCTCCTGGGATTAAAAGTTGAAGTGAGACCTACGGTCACGCTAAAACATTCACCTGGGATGACAGTGAAAACAGGGTTATGGTTCATCAAGTGACGCCATCGTGCAAGGCTGCGGCTAAGTGACTTCAATGTATTTCTTATCTAATATTCACCATCATCCTCTGAGGTCGCTCCATTAATAATGCATATATCACAAATGAGAAAGTGGCATTTTAGTCAATAGTTTGGCTTGGGTCACACAGCTCATGAGAGCTGAGCCCGGATCCCTTCCCAAGCCTGCGCGCCTCGCCACACCCTCACGCTGTGTGCTCACACCAAAATGAAGACAGAAGCTAGATGCTGAAGCTAATTAGCAATTCTTACCAATAACGTCCCCCCATTTTAAAAGTTTTTGCTTGTCACAACAGTCTTATTACACTATTTGTAATGCTGTAATAAGTAAATATTATAGACTTTATGAAATCTAATTATAAGTGGGAACTACCACTTTTAACTATTTTATATGTGGAATTTTATATATAACCTTGTTTGAAATAACGGTTCTGCTACTTAAAAATAAAAGTTTGAAAATCAGTTATATAGAAGAATGATTATTGACATGGAAAGGTAGTTACAATTTGTTAAGTATAAAAGATTAAATTTATAATGTGACGAAAAAAAATCCCCCAAACAATAAAAATAAAAACTTCATACATAGAGTACAGACTGAAAAAATATAATCGTAAGAGCCAAGTGTGATAATTAGAGGGAATTTCTATTATTTTCTAATTGCTTTTCTGTGTTTTACAGGAAAGGCAACTATGGTATGATCCCTTTAATAAGGAAAATGAGGATTCAATAATGTTTATTTTTTAAAGAACCTCTATTATCAGCACCTTAGAATTTCTATGCCTACCTCTAATTGAATCACCATTTTACCAAATTTCCAAGAAACACAAATCCAGGGTTAAGCAAAGATAGAACACATAAAACGTTGAATGAATAAATAATTAATGAATGAAATATATCTGTAATATCTCTGTACTATACGATGACCTTTCACATAAAACTTAATGCAATAATGTGGGTGATAATAGAGATTATGGCAATATATTTGCTGAATGCACAGGCTAGATCCAAAGAAATACAAAAACCTACTTTTTAAAGAAGGCTTTGGGCCAGGTACAGTGGTGTATGCCTATAATCTGGGAGGCTGAGGTGTGAGGATCACTTGAGGTCAGGAGTTTGAGACCAGCCTGAGCAAGAGTGAGACCCTGTCTCTACTAAAAATGGAAAAAATTTAGCCAGGCATGGTGGTGAGCAACTGTAGTTCCAGCTATTCCAGAGGCTGAGGCAGGAGGATCACTCGAGACCGGGAATTTGAGGTTGCTGTGAGCTAGGCTGACCTCATGGCACTCCAGCCCAGGTGACAGAGCAAGACTCTGCCTCAGGAAAAAAAAAAACCAAAAAAAAACCCAGAAGGCTTCAGATGTAACATACATATTCTAATATTCAACAGTGGGCTGCATTTAAAGACACCCCCAAATGTTCTCAAGTCATCACGTGTAGCAGGGACAACGGAGAGCTTCAGCCCCAGAATGAAGAAGGCTCTCACTCTCGAGTTCAGGCCTCCTAAGACAGACATCACTCAGCTGCCTGAAAACTCTGTGGTGTCATCACCTTCTCATCCATCTAGAACATGCTTGTGTCCTTGAAACAACTTTACCACGTTCCACACCACAGGTGAGATGCTGTCTCCTCTGAGAGAACTTCATCTGGGACCAACATGACCCTTCTCCACGCGCTCCCCTGGCCTCTTTACTGACCCATTCAAATATGTACTATAGTCACTTATGAATATTTAGCGCCTATTATGTTACAATATCCTTTTAAGGGCAGGAAATAGTTCTTGTATCATCCTCATTGTCTAAATGAGTGCTTCACTCATAGTAGATGAGACAACATATATGGGGTTGAATAACTGATTAATTGGAATAGTTCCTTACTTTGAGCAACACAATAAAATCAATGGAAATTCAGAGGTAACAAAAAATTATAAAACCTAAATCTTAAGATTATAAAAAATAAAAAAGAACTTTATATTTTTTAAACAGTAATTCAACTGTGTATGATACTACAATGGTAGATACATGTCCTTATAAATTTGTCCAAACCCATAAACTGGACATCCAGACTGAATGTTAACTTTGGACCCTGCGTGATAATGATGTCAATGCACGTTCATCAACTGTAGAGAACGTACCACTCCATGGGGGATACTGACACGGGGGAGGCTACGCGTGGGTGAGGGTAGGGGACATGTGGGAAATTTCTCTACCATCTTCTCAATTTTATTGTGAACCTAAAACTGCTCTAAAAAATAGTCTATTAAAAAAAGTCACTAAAATTGGGTACGAAAATAAACTTCCAACCTAATACACAGATCATGCTTGAAAGTATGCTAATTCATGTAGATTAGAAAAACTACACTTCTTTTGGTGATTTAACAGGATTTCAGTCCATCATGCAGCCCCCTGGATGTCACTGCCCAGGGCGTCCTTACCTGTAGTCACACCAGGGGCAGCGGTAGGGCTTCTCTCCAGTGTGCACACGTTTGTGCCGCGTCAGATGGGACTGCGTTGTAGAGGCGAAGTTACACTCGTCGCATTTGAAAGGCTTTTCTCCTGTAATATACCAAGAAATGCTACATATGAATAATAACAACAACTGGAAATGAAGGGCTAACCCAGGTACTGACAATTTTAAAAAGCTTATTTTCATGAAATGTGAAGCACACAGTTCAGCAGACTCCACACATTTAGAATATTTGAATATTTATTCTGAGTGAGAAAATTAGAAGCTATCATTGATTTTTATTTGTATTTTAGAATATAAGCATGGTGTAAGTAATATAGTTAAAATATATTTTACACAAATAGGAACCTAAATTATAGGTATGGTTTAGCACAGTATTTAGAATGATTTAACTTTGTTACATTAGAACCATTACAAAAAACAGTGGGAAGACATATAACAGAGATATACTTTGAACATACAATATACGACTTATTAAAATCTTAATGCTAAATATGAAGAAAAAGTCAAGCTATAAATAGATACTACTAAAAAAGTGCTAGAAGCAAAAAAAAAGTTACAGTTCATTAAGTTGAGTAAAAGGTACAGAGGCCTCAAAGAAACACGCAAACATGCAACGCCATGTTAAAGTACACTAACACTGTGCAGATAGGAGGGGTGGGGAAGAGAGCACAACGGAGAGGATGAGCACGCCGTGCAGCGCCTGGCGATGGGAAATGTTCTGAGAAATGCATCCTTGGGTGATTTCATCTGGGGTGAACACCCTAAAGTGCAGGTACACAAACTTACTTGGTGCAGCCTGCTACACACCTGGGCCGTATGGCACGGTGAGCCTACTGCTCCTGGGCTACGAACCTGTACAGCACGTTACTGTTCTGAATACTGCAGGCAATTGCAACACAATGGCAGGTGTGTGTATCTAAACATATCTAAACACAGCAGAAATGCAGTAAAAACGCAGAATTATAATTCTATGGGACCAACATTGCACATGCAGTCCGTCATGGACTGAAGTACCCTTCAGCACCCGGTGTACAACTATGTGTGTATATACATACATTTATAAAATGTAACCATTTTATCCCAGAGAAGTTCAATGGCTTGCATAGGACACAAAGCTAGTGAAGTAGTGTGCTGGTACCTTGAACAAAGTATTTAGTTCATTTGACACCTTTTTCTCCCTTAATCACCCTGCCCATACCCACACACAGAAACACACATTCAAAGAATCATCAAGTCTTATCAGTTCTTATTTTTTTAACTTAAATTAAAATTTTTTTTGGAAGAGATGGGGTCTCGCTCTTGCTCAGGCTGGTCTCAAACACCTGAGCCCGAGCAATCCTCCTGCCTCCGCCTGCCAGAGTGCTGGGATTACAGGCGTGATCCACCACGCCCCAGCCCTTATCAGTTCTTAATTTCACCAGCTACATTGGCTAGTGAGCACTTGAAACATGACTATTTAATTTTAATTAATGTAAATTTAAATTTAAAAACTGATACTCAACTCAGCTATTGAAAAAAATGCTTAAATATGGTTAGAACAGCTTGGGAATATGAATCTACTTTTTGAAGTGTAAGTTTTATCAAATCTAAATATAGAGTAAGTATTTCAGATGAAAATTTTGCCTCTGAATTGAGATGTTCTACAATTGTAAAATATATACCAGATTTCAAAATCCTAGTATAAAAATATAATAAAATACTATGAATAACGTTACGTTGATTTCATGTAGAATTAAGTTTGTATATATTTAGTTAAATTAACTATACTATAAAAAAATGATTTCACCTGTTACTTTTTCTTTCTTCTTTAATATGGCTACCAGGAGACATAAAATTTTACATGTATAGCTCACATTACATTTGCATCAAACAATAACGATCTAGAGGAAACCTACCTCCCCTATCCCCCCAAAACAATTAATATATAGTAATATTTTTCTCAGACTATTATCCTGATAAACTTTACATATATGATGGATTAATTTTATGTATGTTCAATAATTCTTGTTATTTATTACTTTCCATGTTTTTCTGATAGCTTTATGAGTATATTGACTTATTTAGAAAATGAAGAATGAAATATCTTAGTTTAAAATTACTCTACATCAATTTGGCTATCAACAAAACTACATCTTTCCTGAAAATTAGAATGTTTAAAAATTTGCCCTCCATTCTCTCAGTTTATTTACACTGCCTACCCGCAACTGTAGTAACATTTAACTGAATGCACACACATCCCCTCTGGTGGTATTTTGTCCCTCGTTGCAGCAGAGTAGAGTACTCAGATGGAGCCAGGTGGACTTCAATTCCAATCCCAGCTTTGCTGTGTTTCACTTTCTACCTGTTGGGCCCCTTGAGCAAGATCAAGAGGATAATACCACCAAACATGCAGGGTAATCGTGAGGATTAAAGATGACAAAAAATATGGAAAGAGCACACTTAGCACGGAGTGCTCAATAACCAGTTGCTTTTATCGTTATTGTGACAGAGCTGCCTAAACACTGATAACGGTAAACACGTCTCTCGCAAAGATGAAAGACAGAGCACACAAGCTGTTCTCATCAAGAGCTCACAACCAGTAAAAAGATAAACAGCTAGCATATAGAAATAATTAATGGCTTTGCATGGTTAGCGAATATGACATAAAGAAATCATTTAACAGATCCTGCCAGGAAATATTTTTATTTGATTTATTCTTATAAAAACCCCACTATATACAAAACAGAGTAAAAATATGAATTGAAAGGGATTTTTGTGTCTTTCAGCCATTTGTCCTGAGGACAAAACCCATCTATAGCATCCCAATCAAGTGGTCACCCAAGGTCTGCTTGAATAACTCTTGGTTCTCAGTTTCTAAACCTCTGGTCAAGTAACTTAAATTGTACAGACAACTTAATTGTAATGAATTGACTTATACGAAATTTCACTTTCATGACCATGGTAGATTTTGCTCTAATTTGAGGGACGGTATATGATATTGATATTGTGTAAGACTAAAGGAAAATAGTTCGATCTCTTCAACTTTGACACAGGAATATTCTATATCATAGAAACATATAAACATTCACAATAAGCATATCTGAAAATGTTTACTACAAGAACTGAATTTGTTCATTTACTTCAATGACTAGTAACCGCACAATAGTGTCAAAGCGCAGTCCACATGAAAAGCAGAAATACAAAGGGAAGCACTGATCTGGATAAAATCACACATATTATTAATTATTTTAGTAACCTGACATATATCTGTCTAGACTGACCATATGTGGTAGGTTATACAAAGCATTTAAACAGATTCAATGAGGTATAACTGACACACAAAAACTTTTCATATTTATAATGCGCCATTTGGTAAGTTTCGTTATTGATGAAACTACTAGCACAATCAAGATAATGAACACAACCCCCAACCATAAAGGATTCCTTGTGCCGCCCCCACCACTCATTCCATCCCCAAGCCACCATACATTTGCTTTCTGCCAGTATCCATTAGTCAGCATTTTCTAGATATTTATAAACATGGACACATACAGTATGTACTCTCTTTGGTCTGGCTACTTTCTCTTAGCATAATTACTTTGTGACTCACCCATGTTGCTACAGTATAAATACTTTATTCTCGTTGCTGAATAGTATTCCATTATATGTATTTGCTGACTTTGTTTCTCCATTTATCCAAACAACACACATAATAAACGTACTATGCACCTTCAGATGCAAGTCAGTGCATGGACACATACTTCCTTACACCTTGGGTAAACACCCTGGAGTGGGATGACTGGGCAATACTGTGGGCACATACTTCACTTTGTGAGGAACTGCCAAACCGTTTTACAAAGTGGTTTAACCATTAAACATTCTCATCAGCTGTGTATGAAAGTTCCAGTTGCTCCAAATCCTCAGCAACACTTGCTATAGACAGTGCTTTAAATTTGCATTTCTCTAGGGATGCTGAAGATCTTTTCATATGCTTATTTTCCATACATGTATATTCTTTCAGGAAGTATCTGCTCAAACCTTTGACCCTTTTTTAATTGGTTGGTTGTTTTCTCAGAATTGTGTTTTGAGAATTCATTACATATTCTGGATACAAATCCTTTACAAGACTTGTGGCTTAAATGTCCTTTCTCTCAGTCGGTGACTGCCTTTTCATTCTCTTCATAGTGTCTTTTAAAGAGATAATTACTTTATCAAGTTTTCATCTTACAATTTTTCAAGTTACCATTTTTTCTCTTATGGATCAGGCTATTGATGTCAAAGAAATTTTTGATAATCCAAGATCACAAAGATTTTTCACCTTTTTTATAGAATTTTCATAGTTTTAAGTTTTATGTTTAGATTATAATATTGAGTTAATTTTTGTATATGGTATGAAGTATGGATCAAAATTCATTTTTACCGCATATGGATATCCAATTGTTCCAACAGTGTGTTTTGAAAAGACTAAATTACCTCTTCTCCTTTGTCAAAAACCAACTGACCGTGTAGGTACAGGTCTATTTCTGTAATCTCTATTCTGTTCCATTGCTATATTTGTCCATCTTGATGCCAGTATAAGAATGATTTGGTTACTGTGCCTTTATAATAAATCTTGAAGTCAAATACTCTAAGTCCTCCAAATTTGCTCATTTTTCTCAATGTTCTTGGACTATTTCAGACCTTTGCATTTCCATATGAATTTTAAAATCAGCATATCAATTTCTTAAAAAGACTGATGGGATTTGGATTGATCCATGTGAGAGCAATTGAAGTTTTAACAATATTAAGTCTTTTGAACTATAAACATGTTATATCACTCTATTTAGGTTTTTTTAAATTTCTTTCAGTAGTGTTTTGAAGTTCCCATGGTAGAGATTCTGAATATTCTTTGTTAGATTTACCTCTAAATATGGTGTATTGATTGAAAACAATTGTAATATATGCGCAGGTCTATTTCAGGACTCTATTCTGCTCAATTGATCTACCTGTCCATTTTTATGCCAATACAATATTGTCATGATCATGATGGCTATAAGACTTCAACCTGGCCGGCAGGGTGGCTCACACCTATAGTCCTAGCACTTTGGAAGGCCGAGGTGGGAGGGTTGCCTGAGGCCAGGAGTTTGAGACCAGCCTGAGCAACATAGTGAGACCCTGTCTCTACAAAAAAAAAAAAAAAAAAAAAAAAAAAAAAAAAAAAAAAAAAAAAAAAAAAAAAAAAAAAAAAAAAAAAAAAAAAAAAAATGAGCCAAGCATGGTGGCACACACCTGCAGTCCCAGATACCTGGGAGGCTGAGGCAGGAAGATTGCTTGAGCCCAGGAGTTTGAGGTTGCAGTGAGCTATGATTGCACCATTACATTCTAGTCTGGATGACAGAACAAGACTCTATCTCAAAAAAAAAAAAAAAAAAAGAAAGAAAGAAAGAAAAAACAACAACAACAAACTAAGTGGCCAAGCAATTCAAACATTTTGTTCATTATGCAAATTCACAAATGTATTCTGATGTCTCCTTATTCCATTCAACCTAAATGTTTGGAAAATGTTTTGGCATCACAACTCACTGCTATCTTGTTTATTGTAATAGCCTTGGTAGACACCTTAAAGCTATCCACTCTTCGTGGATTTGGCAGGTATCGGAAGGGAGGTGAAAGGGGAACGTCACAGACCCCGCTGCCTACACTGGTCATTAAATTAAAGGGCACCAAAGATCCCAAACTTGATTTTCTTGATTTGGTAGTTTAACATAAGCTCTTTTAAAAACGTGTATAATGTAGCTTACTTCATTTAAACTTTTGTGGCATTTTTATGTATCACAATTTGAACTTAAAAATAACACTTTTAAAGAATAATGCCATTTATATTCTCTATAATTTACATTAAGTATTATAGAAAATTATAAACTGTCATTTTATATTTACCTTGACCACACTATAGATAAAATTGTGAAATATTAAGAAATACTGAATTATATACAGACTGACAAGGACAAATATAATGCTACAAAAATATTATGCTACAAAAATATTATGCTACAAAAAATACTATGCTAAGGAAGGCTCACACATGTTTGGGTTCTTGACAGGGTAAGAACCCCATGTCAATTTATACAAACCACAGTTTATTCAAATCTGTAATTAATAGTTAATTTGCAACTCATCAATTTTGTTACATGTTCAACAATATTGCTCTAATATATAATTAGGTAATTTTTTTTATCATTTATGGGTAATTTATTCAGGAAAATAAACTGCAGAAATACAGAAGAAGTTTTATGTTAGTCTCAATATATCATCAAAAATATAAACCCAACTTCTAGACTGTAAAGTTTGAAAGAAACGCTTATAAATTTGAAATAAGAATTTTGCTTTGCTAAATATTTGTTAACTGTTTGAAGTCAGACAAGTACTACATGAAGAGGTATGCATATTGTTATGGAATGGTCAAACCGGTTTGGTGTGCGCTGGGACCAGTGCTTCTGAAACCTTTGTCATTCCAAAGCCAGAGGATGACTTACCTATGAGTAAGATATTTACTACTCCCAAAGGATGTAATCTATAAATCAACAGGGCTACCTATATACACCCTATTCACAAAAGCAGAACCAGAGTGAAATTTCCTTTCCTTCTGTTTTTCTCGTACATGACATAACAGTACATATTTATTTAAATTGTGTTGCTTTTTACACTTTCCTTTAGAAGCAATAATCTTGGCCAAAATAACCATTAAGGAATATTTTACTTGTTAGGCAACACTGATACAAAGTGAAAGGAGGACAGAGGAGGAACACCAGAATGGCTGTCAGCACAGCACAGTGTCCTTCTGTATGTCAGCCATCTGTCAGACAGGCTGACCACGTCTCATGGAAACACTTCGCATTCCTTTGGGCAGGCTGGGGGTTATTAAGCTGGCCAAGACTCTTCAACTACACGTGAGGATTTGCTCCTGTGCCCTTGAATCAAGGGTCTCTGACAGGTGATAAAAGTAAATCTTAGAATGGAAGATGTTTTGTGTCAGCCCCCTGGACAGTCTGTATTGCAGTGGGGAATTATTTATGCCATTTGGAACACTTTTGATACCTATCCCTTTCCAAGCTGATTGTAATTTGCGTGGGTACTGTGTGCTAAAAAGGTAAACCATGTCAAAGAGGAATACATCAGAGAAATATAGATTTCAAATGCACCACAGAAGTCTGACCTTGGGGGAAAAGAAAGTTGTGTGTTGCTTAAATATTTTAAATCCAGCATAAAAGCTAAGTGCCTAGACTGAGTTGTATGTACTAAGCTGTTTTGTTGAAGCAAACAGTCTTAAGAACTGACTTTGGTATTAAAGAATCATGTTTGATTTGTGCCACAGAGGCAGATAAATGCCAAAAAGACAAATACCTCTGTCTGTGAGACATTGTCCTATATGGTATAAAGTTAATAGCAAAGTAATAAGGAGCCTCTGGACCTGACATAAAATATAAAGTTGTGCCAGCTCGATGCAGGCTTCCTGATCGATCTACCACCTGGAACGCCTACGATCGCAGCATTGCCGGCACACCGCAGTGGGGAGAGGGTACAACCCGCTGGCAGAAGTGGCACGGAAGGGAGTCTGTTACTCCCCAGGGCCACACCTGCTGGGACAAAGTGAGCTACAATGACGTTTAGATAGTAACGGTCTCAGCACCAGTAAACTGAAAACATTAAAAAAGTCCTTGTGAGCACACCGTTACCATAAATATCTCCAACTTCTCCATGACAGCGGTCAGAATGACTGCCATCGACTGGGTCCCTCCTGTCATCTATTCCAGCGAATCCTTAACTCAGTAGATTAAAATAGTGTGAACAGGTGGCTTCTATAAACTTAAAATGGAGTTTTATGTTTTAAATGTTAAGTTTATGTTTCCAACATTATGTTAAACATTGGAAGTTCCCCTTTGACTAAATAATAACTCTTATCCCTTATGAAAATTTTAATCATATACACTCAAGATCTAAAAGGAATGGCTTGGCATTAATTTTCATTGATCTTGCACATACCATATTGGGCATTGATGTTACCTGTACCTGTTAAATATATCAAGAATCATAAGGTATCATAAGTATTTTATGTACTTTAATTTCATGCCATTTTGAGTATGACTGCCAAACTCAAACATTCTCATGGGACTCAAAGAAAAGTACAACACTTAGTTCCCACCCAGTTTTCTTACCACATGACCTATCATCCGAACTAGGACACATTTGATAGTAAAAAGTGGTTTTATTAACAATTGCAAGAAACAACTGCCATAAAGTAGCACTGTCCCAGGCACATATAAATTAGAATTATGAAAATAATTACAAAAACAATCAGATTAAGTAGGTTATAAAATTTGATTAATTTTTAAAACTTTGCATCTCTAAGTGTTCCAAATCAAGGAATCTACGGTATTTTGTTGAATCACCAAGAATGCATAACATGGAGGGAAAAAAATCCTCTTCAACGTCCATAATTATCTCTTACGTTGCTTCTTTGTTGCTTTCCATTCTTTAGCAAGAATAACTAAACAGCACTGACTTCAAATCCTATCTAATCTCAGATGGGCTGAAGGGCAGGAGGGGGCTGGTGGGGAGGGAGGGTGGCCGATAAGCTGCAGCTAGCTGAGTAGGCAGGTGGGTGATTAGGTAACAGGTGAGGGACAAAGACTGGACTCCACAGTTCCCACCCACAAGGCCCCAGGCAGAGTCTTCACTACAGAGAAATAGCCTCCTATATCTGAGCTTTGGACGCCAAACTGTTGTTTTTTTCCTACTTAAGGTAAATTTACTGAGGATACCTAACTCCTGAAATACGCAATATGTCTACTTTTTAAATATATAAAAACAGAAGATTTAAAATTTTACATTATTCAACTAGAATTTTCTGTAGACCCTTCCAGTACACAGATGTTATCAAAATTAAAAAGAAAAGTAACCAACGACGTCAAGAATCATGGCTGCGGTGTTGGACGCCCTGCCTCCCTCTCTGCAGAGAAGGGCTGGGCAGGCTCGGTACTGACCTGTGTGCTGCCGGCGGTGCTTGGTGAGGGCGTGCCGGGTCCCGCCAGCAAAGCCGCAGAGGTCACACAGAAACGACTTCTCGCCTGTTGCAACAATAAACAGATGAGGGACTGCAGAGGTCACAGATCATTAAAACATATCTATCAAGGCTTTCAGGGTTACTAATTCCTCCAATCAAATGTTTCCATGTAAATATGTCAAATGGGAATGAAATTAAGACTGCGGTTTATTGACTGTGATAAAATCTGAAAAGCACCACTGAACATAATTACATACTTGTCAGACCCATAAAAATTAGCTTTATTATCAATGGAATGGTTTTGTACAACTTCATTTCTGGTAGATGTCTTCCAGATGGGGCTGCTTTATGCACTTGAACAGTTTTTATGCATATCCTGATTTTTTACAATTCCCATACATCTGGCCTTTCTGAGCTGAGTAAAGATTGCTTGGAATAGTTAATATACAGTATATATGATTCTGCTTAAATAAAACATATTGAATTTTCTAACATCTTACGGATACTGAATTGGTTTTACCTGATTCTATCAGGGTCTTCTTTAATCACTTCCTTCTTAATAATACGAATTAAATGGTTTCCTTGATCATACTGAAGACCACAAGTAACAATATAAAATCTACTTGCTCAGTACCAATAGCAATTCAAAGCTGTTTATGTTTCTCAAACTTTCATGGCATAAAAAAGGAAGTCTAGGGATTGCTAAAGAAATTGTACAACAACTCATATTATTTATCTTTAATGACAACTCTGGACTGGAAACCTCTGCAACACTTAGGGACAGATTTGGCAGACTTAGTATTTGTTAGTAGTGTGCAAATGCTCATTTTTTTATTTTAGCATTTTTACACAAGCTAACATTTGCCCTACAGTTTATAAATGCAATATATCTTTCCACTGTAGCATATTTAGGCAATAAGAGCTGGCTAGCCAGGCAGTTCATCCCATAAGACTCACAAAAGAGGGAAAAATAGAATAAAAATGCTAACCTTAGAGAGACTCTGTGAAATTATAAAACATTTTTCCAGAAATAAAATCAATCATTTATATCTATCTGTATCTACTTTACTCATTTAGACATTTAACGCAACAAGTCTTTCAAGGGTGTTGCCAGAGTCAGCCTGCTTTGTTCCAAAATAATTTTGGTAGGCCATAATAGAAATTTGACTTGTGGTGTTTTAGAAATTATAATAGCTTTTTTAAGGCTATAATAAATAATAAATACAGGAAGGCAGAATAACTTCAACAATCAAAAATCTTCCCTTAAGAGCATTATTGATTTTTCTAATTTAAATGAGCACATATAAAGTTTTAACCAAATTATGCTTAATCTTATTTCCAAAGGATATGTTAAAATGTTCACTATCATTTTAAAAAGATAAGGCTGAATTTAAATATTTTCACTCTTTCTACTTTCCTATCTTTGGGTTAAGTTTATTCCTTGGTGTCATTATTTCAATACAGAAAGAACAGAGTAGATGGGCTCTGAAGAATAAAGTTTAATTATAATCACTCATTTAATTATTTAATCAATTTGAAATATATATCTTTCTAACTAGCTGTATTATTATCAACTAAATAACAATGAAAGTAGACTTTTTCTGAATCCCGAAAGACAAGTTGCTTGTCAATATTAACATGGTATTCTGTGTTGAGGCAGAACTGTCCTCCCTGGTGGAGGCGTCCTCACAGTTGTGTGGGTGTGGCTGCCGCGCGCGAGCGGGGCTGTGTCTGCAGCCGGTTTGCGCCCCTGCGGGTGTGTGGGAATGCCGGGGCGCTACCAGCCAACTAGCAACATTTCTAATGAGGAAGGAGCATTTTTATGACTTGGGTTTAAGAAAAGTATTCTTCCTTTCTATCATTTATGAACTTCTTTGTGACATGCACCTTTCTTATAAAATGAAAATATTAAGTGAAGAAAAATCCTGAGATTTATATTCTTTATATACATGTAAGTGGGGTGTGTGTGCATATATACGCACACACACACATATATATATGCTGCATATGTTAAGTTTTATTCTCTTCCCTATTTTGAGATATTTACAGACACAAAGACAAAGTTATTAATTTTTCATGTGATTTGATTCTAGATACATTAGTGACCTTGATTTTTTGATGTGTAGGATTTTATCTAGGATGTTAGTCTCCAATGTATTGTATGTCATATTTACCTTGGTGGCTTGATTTGTTTTTCATTCTAAATTCAATTTTCACTTGCCTCTTTTTTTTTTTTTTTTTTTTTTTGGGAGAGGGTAGGGGCTGGTTACGGTTGATCAGTGGGCAAACGGTATTTTTTGAAACAAAAATTTTGAGGAAAAAACCTAAATATAATATTTCACTCAATATAGAGAAGGTTCATTTAGTATGCCATATTTATATGATAGTAGAGCTGTAATGGGGGACTTCTTTTTGTAACAACTTGAATTAGTTTCAAGTGTGCCATTTTGCATTCAAATGTAGAAAGACACGGAAACTGATCCTTTATTTTCTATTAGAAAACAGCCACTGTCCCCATCTCTCATTATGGTGCAGACTACAAGACCTAACAACAAAAATCCATATTATTGATCCAACCAAGTCTCCACAATTATTCTTTAGAAGGAAACGCCGACGATAAATTACATCTGCACTGGCTTTTCATCTGCTGTTCGATATAAGTGATCTCTCAGGGCAGGCTGGAGACCTTAAATCGTCAACACCCTTGTCAAGGAAGCTAAGGAGGCCTGGGCTTCCCACAAACTGCTTCAGAAGAACTTTTAACCCGTAATTTCTAACAATAATATAGGATTCTTGGCAATCAGAAGAACATTTGGGAATGCTGATTAAAATTTATTATTTTTTTTTCCTGAAACAAAATACATTTTGAGAGGTGTAAAGAGAAAGACCAAAAAATTACCGAATAGCTCACAGTGATGCAGCGATACAAGGAGAGCGCTCACGCACGAGCCTGCGTGAAGTCTGGGCCACTAGACAGTGCACACCAGTCACGACCACGCACAGGACAGCAGGCACTGGTGGCATGCAGGTCTCTGAAGGCCCAAACTGAGCGCGCTCAGCACCTATCACAGATGTATTCTCCCTTCTGTTTTACTGTCAATCACTTTAAACTCTGTAGCAGTTAAATGTTTTGATGAGAAATGTATGTGAAGTTGGACTTTTTGATTAAAATTTTTGTAAGTAATACATAAAACTAAGATTCAGTAATGTTCAAAAGTATTATGGAACTCAGTTTATTTCATAACAAAATACAAGACTACTTCTCAAAAAGTTAATTTCCCCAAATAATCTTCTATAAACATATCTGAAAAGATGGGGTTAAACACACATAAATATATAAACATACAAATATAAATGGGCTTCTAAATATAAATTTATTTTGTTTAAACACATTTGCACACACACACACACACACAGATAAAAATGTCACTTTAAAATTACCCTGAGTATCACCGAAAAGCAACCAAATGCTACCGTACCTTTTAACATAGAATCATCGCCATCGCAAACCCTGCTGGAGGGCTTCATTTCCAACAATTACCATCAAGATCCTTAAGGCCTGTGCTCCCCGTCCCCACGCCCCCAAGCCCCGGGGCGCACGAGCGGCACACCTGTGTGCGTCCTGTAGTGGTCTTTCATGGCAGAGGCCGTGAGGAATGAGTAATGGCACGTGGGCCAAGTACATTTAAACGGCTTTTCTCCTGTGTGGAGCTTCATGTGGTTGTTCAGGGCCCACTTCTCCGTGAAACTTCTATCGCATAAGTGGCATGTAAATTTCCTGCATGAAGGGGAGAGAAAACAAGGTAAATGTGGCCTGCACTCAGCACCAAAGGCCCCAGACGGAGCGTGTCATAACCCCGGAGCGCGGCGCACACGCAGACTCCGGGAGGAGAACTGCAGGCCTGGTCTGTCATGTCTGTATAACCAGGCATTGATTTTTCTGTCGAGGCCCGGCACTTCAGCCATTTATTCTCTGCTTTGCGGTTGGGCCCAACGGGTTTGAAAAATTCTGTTACAGTCCAGTCACCCCTGAGGCAAAAGTGAGAATAGATTTCACCTGTACAGGCCTACACCACTTATCCAGGGCATGGGCTGTCAGAGCAAAGGCTAAATGAAATGCTATCCATACTCCAGCACTCAGACAAGCCCTGCTGCGGGGACAGCGCCTCCCCGACGCGCCCAGCGGCCGCGACAAGTGCTCGGGGAAGAAGAGCAAAGCCCTAGGTGCTTCCTGGACGGGGGCGCCTTCTGTGGGACGGCGCCGCACAGAAACGTTCCCTTTGATAAGAACAAAGATCATAACTACAGATTTTATAAACGTGTCTTTGAGAAAAATAAACCTCCATTATTTCCTGTATGAAAAAAATCTGAAAATAACAAATCAGTAATTATACAAGAAAATATTTCCGTTTCACAGCTGATAGTTTGAGAACCTTTCAATGCCTTTAATGATAAGCGACGTGAACCACAGACAAAACCTTTAGCATTTCCACTGCCTGTTCTGCCGCTTTCACCTGCATTCGTGAAATCATCACCAAAATTTACTTTTTATTTTTAATACAATTGGGTTTGAAGCAAAACCTGTGACTAACAAAATACTGTCCAGCTAATTAATTCAGGATAATGAACAGTCAAATAAAAGCAAATTAAAACCCAAGAATGAAAATTAAAATATTTGGGTAAGTTGACAAGCACTGAGAGACTGTAGCAGCTCGGGCCGACTCCCGCGGATCGGGCTCTGCTTTCATCAAGTCACTGCAATTAAAAATGTGAGATTCTAACAGCTGAGTTTTAAAACGTGATATAAATAAGCAGATCTGTAGAGTGTATACTTTCACACAGAGGCTTTAGCCATGATTGTACAAATTTCCTTAACCCTATAAGGGCCAATAAAGAATACCATGGTCAAAAAATTAACTTTCCTATTTTGAAGCAAATGTGAATTACTTTAACAAATTAATAATCCAGAGTTTCACAAATTCCTATGAATCGAATTACAAAACTGCTTTTATAAAAATCCTTCTTTTCTTCTATACAGTTGTTTTTATAAAGTTAGATCTTAAACAGAAATAAAAACATTAAATATTTAAGAAATGCCATATAACATATCTAGTGTTTCATTAATATTAAAATTGCCAATTTATTTATTTATATAACACATGTAAAGAGATACTATATTTACATCCATTAATACGCATTGACTTTGAAATTACTGTATCATTTGATCATTGCTTACTGGGACTAGAGAATGACAAATATAACTAAATACTTCGAAATGCACTGTAAAAAAAAATATCATGTCTGTATATCTCTTTGACGGGTCTTCATGCATTTAACATTTCAAAACCATGACAGGGATCTTATTTCTAAGATAAATTCCCCTATCTACTTATTTCTTCATGTATTTATTGTGGATCTAACCTTCTCCTACAAGAAATAAATAAGGAGGTTAAGTAGATGCTATCTTTTAAAAAATAGTTTCTCCAGACTGTATTACAACTTTATGAATGACAAAATAAATCCCTCATTTTTAAATCTACCATGATGTACATTTAACAAAATTACATCTATGAAACCTCAATATATGTACTCTATTATTCATATGTAATAAAAACGTTAAACTAAAGCTTAGTGCCTGTCGTGAAATGACAAAAGCCAGATAACAAAGAGCTAAGACCACCACTTGACTTTCAGAAAACCTCATGTGTTTTACAATTTGCTTTATGAAAATAATTAAGTTCATGCACTGGTACTTTGAAAAGAACCGAACATATTACCTATGTAAACTGTCCTTATAAAGATTAAGATATACTCATCAATGGGGTGTTTCCTGAAACTACACAAATTCTGAGTCTCAAATATTCTAAAATATTTGCCTTCTCAGAAGCCAGCAAGGCCTTCATCATCACCCAAGGGATCCTTGATCTCCTGGAAACCCTCCATGAGTCCACTGTGAGGAGTCTCCAGGACAGAACCTGAGCTAAGCGTGCAGTTCTGTCTTGCGTGCGGACCCAAGAAGTCAGGGCAGCAGTGTGTGCTCTGCCTGGACTCGAGGAACACCCGAATGCCCACTGTACCAAAACACTGCTCCAGACAGAACAGAGAGATCAAAGGAAAAGGAGGCAGATTTGGCTTTCAAGGAAATTATAGGCAACTAAATGAGAAAAATCATTCACAAAAATAAACTCATTACCAGAAAAAAGACACATAAAATGCCATCATAGATTTAAAAGAAGAGCAACTAATGGGGTGGGGCAGATGAGAGAAGGCTTCCCAGAGGTGGCATGTAACGGAGACATTAAAAGGTAGGTGACCACTGTTAATGCAGAGCTGGCTGGAAGGCAGGCTGTCAGTGACGGGGGAAGCGGGAGTGGGTCAGGGCCTCGCCGACCGTGACCGCAGACTGCCGCCGCCCTCAGCGCAGATTCCCTCTAGTCACCAGGGGCAGGGCGGAGCCCATGGCTTACAGTGGGCTGGATGAGTGGTACAAATGCTTTCCTATCCCCAAATGGTGGTCTTCTATGAGCAACTTCGTGTTTAACTAAACTGCAGTATATTACAAAGAGGTCTGTTTTGCGAACATTCACTAGTGAAGAGAATGTTGTAGCAGGTCAGCTGAAGAACGTACAAAGACGAGTGATTGACAATCATGGAAAGATTACAATCGGAAAGGGTAAATAACCCAAGCACACAAAAGAATATGATGGTATTTGGTTCACTCTTATTCTTCAATGCCCAGAAAAGTGCCTGGTGCCCAGTGGTGTTCTATAAATAATTTTAGACCAATTGGATGCACTGAAAAGGTGGTTGAGTTTCATTCCTTCTTTAATCTCACCAGACTTCAGAATCCGAATGTGAGGCATAGACATCACAGCAATAGGCGGCTCTTCGGGCTGCATGGGGGCCCAGTTCTCATACCATTGGGACTTCCCCTCATGCTCAGCATTTGCTTATTTTACAGACTGTGGCATGTTAAAAACACAGAACAGGGCAGAGCTGTGTCCACCACTCACATTTACATACAGAGTTGATAACATATTTGTTTTAGGTCTTTTCAATTCTAAACATTTAAAATTAATTACTAAAATTTTAAACATTTACAAATTAACTTTTAGAAAAACAACATTATGCTAGGCAGTATGACGACTGTACTTGGCAGAGGCCACCTCCAGGGAGACAGCTAGGTCTCAGTGCCATTTACAGCTCTCAGGTGATCTAGCTACTTCCTCCTTTACAAGGTTTATTAACAGTTCCAATCGCCAGAAAGTGCTAGCAGATTTGGAATGAAAAGGGCAGTTTTTACCTTCCTGTTCCCTGGGCTTTCCTACATGGTTCAACCAGATATAAAGAGATCTTAAAGGTTTCAAAAGGAGAAAGAATCACAAGCAAATGAAATCAAATGAGTTCACAGACTTCTCAATAGCAACGTAAGACAATGTAGGAATGATTTGGACATTCAGAGGGAAATGATTCTAAATGAAGCATGTTATTCATAACACTCTCAGTAATTCCTATCACGAGGTGTTTTCATTACGGAGTTCCTGGGATTGATATGACTATTATGCTAAAACTTTTTGAAATAAAGCCCTTTTTCACACAGGTAACTGTGACAAAACTCAATTAAGAGTTAATCTTTTAGCATAAATTTATAAGGATTCCTATCAACATATTAAATAAGCGTTTCTAAATTCTAAGCATTTTTTCATACTCTTTATATATTTACAAGAAGTTTCTTCATTCACTGTTCTGTGCGCTTTTTATTAGCACCCCTGCCAATATCGGGGTGACGCTGGGCCTTTGCTCCCCCACCTGATAAATCCGGGAGCAGAGGCGCAAGACAAGATGTTCACACACACCAAGGGACCTTCTTCTCTGAAATTCTCTTACTGTATGATTTCTAATAACAGAGCCGCGATTAAAATCCACATCTCTAGACTTAAAATTTTGAAGAGAGAATACTAAATATCCTCATTGTCAGCTACATAACAATAACTAGAAATTCTCACTTGGGCATTGCTAGGCATTATGTATAATGTTAAGCTAAAGAATAAGTATGAAGCTGAATTATGATGATGTGATGAACAGCACTATCTTAAACAGATACTTTGGCCTTAGAGAAACTCTGTTAGAGCATTTGTCTACTTTTAAATGTCTAAATGGCAAACAATTTATGTCAAAATACCTAACTTATATTTTGAGTTGTATCCATAACCTTACCTTTCCATATTACTAGAGTAAGTATCCTAAGAGGGGGTTTTACAGTCATCTTCTTCAAATTATATTTTTAAATACTATTTAAAAAGCTTTAAATCCAAATAGGTGGATTATTCATTCTATTTACTAGAAATTTAATTAAAAAAATCTGTATATATCTCACAGATATATAGATATTTTGATAAAAATACTTTATTACTTTTAATAGTAAGGTATTTTTTTATGCTGTTTTCAAATCTCTCCAATTAAGGATAATTTTGGTATATAATTGTTTTAGCAATGCTTTTTAAAATTGAACATGTCTAATCCCTACCTTTTACCCGAGAAAGTCCAGTCTATGTATATACTATTGACAAACTCTTGCACATGTACAAACATATAAAATATCCTCCATTAAAATTTAAATAATCTTAAATATCAGGTTGGGAGTAGATAAACAATGAGTTTAATCATAAAATGAAAAATCATAATGCAGTGAAAATGAATAAACTAGCAGTATATTTATCAGAATGGGCCAAAAAAAAATTTCAGGAAGGTAATGGCATTAGAAAAACAAGTACATAATTACATCATTTATATAAAATTTTCCAGCAAAATAAACTATATTAAACATATAAATATACGTAATCCACATGCAAAAACATGCATGACGTTATCATTTGAGGACACTGACGGACATGGGGGGGAGGGGCGGGGCAGATGGCTGTATAGCGCCAACCATAGTTGTAATATTTTGCTTTCAAAAAGAAAGAATCTGAAGTAACAATGATCACATGTTAACATCTTCCAAAGTTCTTCTGTTATTTTTGAAAATTTTTGTAATTCAAAATGAATATTTAAATTAAATACTTCTTATCTTTTCTACATGATACCTTAGACCCATCTTGTCAAATTAATAAACCATACAAACTCACATGTACAAAAGCACACCAGTGAGCCATATCTGGTGTGCTACAAATAAGATTTTAATAAAAAAGCCAATTTTAATCAAAATATTACAAAATTATGTAATCATTATCTTTCAAAACTGTGACAGAAAGATGTTAACTGACATCTAAAAGTAATTGTTATAAAACTAAAGTGATGTCAAAAAACTTAACTGACAGGTATTGCATGTCTTTTTGAATAAACAGAATATAGAACTGTGGAAATGATATGATACCTAGCAAAATAGCCCAATGTACTAAGGAAGGTTTCAACAATTTCTAAGTTACCCAAATACTACCAATGTACTGGCAGTTTCTTTGGAATAAAAGCCTCCTTTAATGATAATAACTTACTAATTATATAATACATTAAGAGATGAAATGAAAATGATGTGGTATTTGACTAGT
This sequence comes from Indri indri, assembly GCA_004363605.1. Classification (NCBI taxonomy): domain Eukaryota; kingdom Metazoa; phylum Chordata; class Mammalia; order Primates; family Indriidae; genus Indri; species Indri indri. The sequence continues at coordinate 37,230 of RJWJ010001642.1, read as the reverse complement.
AGGGTTGCCATATGAATTTCTACAGAGCTACAAATATGCCTGAAAAATAATCACTTTCTTGAACAAAAAGGTACATAAAAAGGCATATAAAGAAAAATACTGAAGAGCAACTACAATGCTCAATTAATTCACATGAGCATCTCATCATTAAAAGTACCCCAAAGGATAGCAAAGCAAAATGAAGAAACTGAAGAAATTCTGCCACAATGACAAATTCGATATCTATAAACACCATAATTGGGAGATGTGTATAGTATTTTTGGCCCAGGAAACATCCAAGTAAAAATACACAGTACAGCTTTTAGACTTAAAATTATTTTTTCATGCAAAACAGGCACAAAAAGCACATTAAATATTCCAATATTATTCCACAGTAATCATGTTCATCTTATTTCTACAAAATTCCAAAATACCATAAAGCACACTTAAATATAACATGCAACTTTAAATTACATGGAAAATAAATTGTCTATTGTCTCGAAATTGAATAATCAAAAAGGTGCCCTGACGGCCAAACAACAACGACTGTATTTAAGACACGCAGGGTCATCCTTGACCACCTCCTTCTGCATATTGCGTGTGTGTGTACAAAGACTAAATAAAAACTTTGCCTCAATTAATGAAGTTATATCCTGAGCCAAAATTGTTCCTGATAATACGGATATCTAGATTATTTAAATGAGGCTAGACTTTGAGAGTTGCCTGTTTCGGATTATATACAAAATGTGAGCACAATTTATAATAGGGAGCCACAAAGACCTGAGATTAGAAAGGTTTCATTTACTAAATTCAACTCTGAAGACTCCAGCATGGCTTCCAGATGAAAGTAGGAAAACCTCCCTTGAGGGCTTTTACACAGTTCACAAGGGAGCCAGCTACTTAAGCCAAGAGTCTTGAGTGCATTTTTGCCCTGAACAGGTGATAATTAGCCTAATTAACAGGCTAGATCCTTGTTAACTAGCTGGAAAAGAAATTTAACCTCACTCATGCCGAAGCCTGTCATTTTTAAACCTCTTAACATATCACTCAGGTTCTAAAAGCTGTGAAACATATTTTTCTGGCCCTTTCAATTCAATTCAAGGGTTGAAAAGCTTTTTGTCAAAATAACTTCTGGGAGGAGCATTAACCACAGGTTGCCTCAGTCTACTAAGAACCAACAGAATGACTCATATTAAAGAAAATCATTCAAGGATTACAATTGCTGCACCCTCAAAGATCTGAATTCATCTTTCGAAACCTCATTGCTATGAAATTTTTCTTTGTCAAAGAGACCATAAACTCTCGCCTAACAAAAAAATACATCACATTAAGTTTAGCTGGAATTGTCTCCATAACACCACATGCTCTGTATCCAATACTCATCAGCACACTAGCATCTTAGATGAGGTTAGGTTGGGAGACTCTGTGTAAAAGACCAGATAGTAAATATTTTCAGCTGTGGGGGCCAGGTCGTCTTTGACACAGCTACTCAACTCTGCTGAAGTAGCACAAAAGCAGTCATAGATAATATGCAAACGAATGAATGTGGCTCTGTTCCAATAAAACTTTATTTACAAAAATAGGCAGTGGGCCTGATCTGGCCTTAAGGCTGTAGTTTGACAATCCCTGGTGTAGGTGACAGGTCAAATCCCCCTACCTCGGCCTCCCCAAACACCCCCATCTACACAGGGTAAAAGAACCCAAATGGAATGCTGCTGGCAAACAAAGGTCAACTAAACTTCTCTTTCTCAAGCTTTAAGAAGTTGCTTTAGTTCTGAAATTGATCATGTCTCTTGCAAGACTTTAAAACTCCAACAGGAGAGGAACAGGTGGAAGGAATTATTCTGCATATGAGACCCATTCCAGTCAGAGGCTGCCCTGTCCTTTTCAAAACTACACCCCTTTCAACTGTATCACAATGCTGGAGGGCTTGGAAAGTTGAAACAATTTTAACTAACCACAGAAGTCAAGTCCTGGAGAACAAGACATATATTAAATTGCCACAGTTCTCTAGTCTGAACTAAATGAAATTTTATTGCTTAAGGTTAGGTAAAAAAAACACTGGATTTATGTAAGGAAGGTTAAAATAGTAGTCACTAACATGGGACTAATATTACTGTTTAAAGAACATAATTTCTTTTAAATCATTGTTCTTACTGATGATAGACATATTCTGAGCTAAAATGAGAAAATGCATTTCAATCCCTACTTACACCTTCCTCCCAAATGCCTTGACTAACTTTCAAACTTTGGACATTTACAACACAATTCTAACAATCTTCAAATTATTATAGTTCAGCTACTTCTCTAGCAATCAACCAATAAAAAATTATGTATTGGGACTCACTGTGTGTCTAGCAATGATCCATGCTATGTACAAACCTATAAATAAACGAAAGACAGCTATTCCTCCCCAAAGGGCGACTATGACTCAATGGTCAACAATAATGTCAGTGAAATAATTAGAACATGAGAACATCACATTCTGTGGGACTTTGTAAAAAAAAAGAAAAAAAAAAGCTTCAAAAGATGTTCAGGAAAAGTATCAACGACTGCAGACTGAAATAATCAGAAAAGGCTTCCTGGTTAACGTGGTGCTTCAGAGAGGTCTGCAAGGACAGGGCCAGCTGACACAGGGAGGCGGCGGCAGCGCTGAGCCCCAGGGCGGGAGGAGGCAGCAGGTGGTGCACCGGAGCAGGGAGCCACCCCTAAAGCAGGGAGAGGAGCAGGCAGTGCGGGATAGAGAAACGCCGCTGCATAATTCACAAGGCAGATTAAATGGTCTCGATAATCAGATAAGGAAGTCTGATTTGATATGATGACAGAAGGAGCCACTAATTTCTTGTTTTTCATTTCTTTCTCTCTCTTTTTGTTTCTTTCCTATTTCTCTTCACTGCTTGCTTTTCACAATTATTTGATTCTAATTTTCTAAGGAGCTGTGGCTTTATCCTTCACAGGCGCCCATGATCAAGCAGATAGAGTGCATATGTATACAGCCCACAAATACCCACATGTCCAGGAAAAAACCTCCCATAACAATGCCCTCATCTGAGATTTATGATGAAATTATTTTTACATTTGGCCAAGTAATGTACCAAACAGCATGTTAGCTATAGCAAGACTGCTATGCTTCAAGCTATATACCTATACGTGCTATAAAAATGTTATTTCAGAGAGCTGATAACCTCTGAACGTTTCAATTGCATGTCAGTGGAAAAATGTTTTACTAACTTTTAAGATGACATCATTTTAAGATGGCCAGTTACAGTATTAAAACAAATTAACAACTATAACTAAGATGGATTTTACCAATAAGACCAAAAACAGGTTTATAAAAAGGTGAAAAGCATAAATTTAAAAAATCAACTACAAAATCAACTCTAGTTACATTATTTTCTTTTAAATTTTAATATATTAAACAGAACTGGTCTATTAATGGAAGCTATGAACAAAACCTGTCCCAATTCAGAAAATTTATCACACTCCAACCAATCAAGAAACTATGATTTGTATAGAACTTGCAAAAGTCATATTAGAGACTTTAAACTATAGTGTTGCAATAGTATGTCAAGAAAAGGTTTCATTAATATTACTGTATAAAATTTTACTAGTAAAAATATACATTATAGAAAAACACCATTCATCTGCAAAGACTAGACAATTCCAACCCCCTTTACTAACAGAGCTCATCATTCCACATGAACAGTGCTGCTCAGTCCCTTGCATGCCACAGGTTAGAAATGATACCTGGCCTTGGATATTCACAGAGGTGAGAAAAGAGCAGATAATAAGTGCCTGGCACTGGGCAGCCTCTCAGAGGCTCAGCAGGACGACGTAATGTTTATTCCTGGTACGTGTTCAAGTCAGTATTTCTACAACACTGCAGACAGCACACATCCATTCTGCATCACAGTCGGCATCATTGGTGTTCCATAAATATTAAATCAAGAGAACTATTTCACAACTGTTTCAAACAGCAACAATAAGAAAGCCACAATTTCTTGCCAGCAATCTCTGCTAGGTCCAACTCTCCAATAAAGATACATCGGACACCTTAAAAGAAGTAATTTTCTGAAAAACATTAATAAGCCAAAGACAATATGCTGATCATAAGCAGTGTTTAGATTCAAACCATAACACATGAGATTTAAATTTGCTAATGCCAAACCCCATTAGAACCATTAACTGACATCAGTGTACTGAACTCTCTGATCTTGCTATATTAGGACAGTAACCATAACTATTTACCCAAAAGTTATTTCATACAAGATTCAAATTATAGTAGATGAAATTTCTTTTCTCTTTTTTTGAGATGTGGTTTCCTATGATATCCATGCTGGTCTCAAACTCTAGGTCTGAAGCAACCTTCCCACCTCAGACTCCCAAGTAGCTGAGACTGCAGGCACGCACCATCATGATTTGGTTTAAATTAAATTTCCATGAATAAAATAGTATTTCTACCAAAGAAGTTTAAATTCATCTTCAATACACATACAATTATATTTTCTCTCCTAAAAAATATTCAAATACTGGGAAGTGTTCTATAGACCTATGCACCTTATATACTATCAAATGTTTCCAATTTGTCCTGCACGTCCTTATGTATCTATTATGGATACAGAATTTCTAGAAATTCGAATGCATTTGCCAGATTTAGAAAGGACTGTCGTCTCTGATGGTAACTGTGTGATTTTCTGGAGCTAGAAAGGGCAGCTTTTCCACACTTAGGCATTTCATTGTCTTGGACTTTGTCATCATCTCGGCCTTCTGGCATGTCAGGATGATCTAAGGAACCATTTGAGCTCAAGGTAAGATTAGCTAGAAGGGTTGAGATGTATTGCCCAGTAATCTCAGAGTTCAGTACAAAATTGACCCTTTCTGAGACCTTAGTCCAAAGAGCAGCAGTTACAGTACACTTCTAGAGTAAATATCTTGGGGCATTTGTGCACTGGAGCATCACCAAGATGCGATTTTAGCTCAGTAGACTAATTCAACATAGACATTGTAGAACCTGATATGGATCATAGCTTGTTTTAAATCATAATATTCTGACATACAGACACACTGAAAGATCATGTTGTACAGATTTGATTTGTTCCTTTCTAAATCATAAGTTCAAGGGAAATACAAAAATTGGATTAACATAAAAAGCAAGTTTTCAGGTTTTAAAGTTATTGTGATCCAACTGAGAGTAGCTAATAAATAGTAGCAAGCTCTTTGCTATTTCTGACACAGGCCTCCCTTGTGCAGTGGGTACGAGGTAACTCACAATGAAACACAAATAAAATGAGAGAATGCAAACATATTTGAGTTGTATCTGGATGGAAAAAGAAACTCTTAAAAAAGGGGCAAAGCAATTACATATCGATTCAGCTTCTTTCAATACAAAAGAACATTACTTATTTTAAAAATTGGATGTGTGCAGCTATGGATTCTTCTTTGCACAAAATAGATTTGCAGATTTCATCTCATATATTCCAAATTATTTTGAAAAGATAAATTCAGATAGACATCTATAAACACTGCATACAGATCATTTATATTAATTCTTCAAATCTTCAATACCTCAATAGACTATGTGGAATAACATTATCATTTATTATATACCTTCCAGCATTCAACATATTAAACTAAATGTCTTTCTAATATAATTAAGTACATAAGCAAAACCAACCAGAAGGATGTAGGTGATAAAGTATATTTATATTTGGTATAAGTATAATATCAGGGAGGCTAAAATATAGAATTAACTGAAGCTATCAAAATGGAGTTAACAACAAGAAAGACTTTTTCAATTATGGGCTAAGAAACAATAAAAATGAAAGTGAAATAGACTGCTAGTTTAGACTTTATGATAAAAAGACAACAAAACCCACTTCTTCATAGCTACTACCTTTTTATTAAAGATTTTTCTGACTGAAATGAATTGAAGTCAAAGGAATTATTAATACTTTACCTAAGGTAATAACAATTCCATTTGCCCTGAGAAACAATAGCAGTGAAAGCTATGCCAGGGTCAGATCTCACCGAGCACTAGCCAAGCACCTGGCCAGTTGCCTTAGGAGAGTCCCAGGTGAGCACAGCATCTGAGCAAAGGATGCTGAAAGAGAGGGTTCGCATGTTCTTGGAGGACAGGACCCTGTACACTCTATCCTATTGCCATGAGACTGACAGTGAATCACAGATACTGTTCACTGCAATTAAAGGATCTCCTGTTGCAATGAATAATGATACAATCACAAGTTTAGAGGATATGGTTCTAGGTGCTCAATAATAAAAAGACAACAACAAACTTTGGAGACCAGACCAGCTTTCACTAATGCCCTGTCTTTGATATTTCATTTTAATTCTCTACATTACACAAGCATCTTCACCTTATCATGAGTTTACTTGCCACTCATAATTTGACACAATGTTCTCTCACACACTCTGATTTCTGAATTATTTTCTACTTTCATATAGGTATGTCCCCTAAAAGTTTCTAATAATTCAAAAACATTTACATTGCCTTTCAATTTTTTTAGAACTTCCATAGTGCCTATGCCATAGTAAGGGCAGGAAAATGATGGATTAAGAAATGCTCATAAAGTTTGAATTTTATCAAAGGCTCAAAATATGATGAGAAGTGTTCTGATAAATGATGTTCCCAATGACATTTAAAACTCAAAACCAAGCTGCCTGCATAAGGCCATGCCACAGAAATACAATGGATCTTACTCTGACACCAACTGAGCCGTGTGGCATTGGCAGTTTGCTTGTTCTTTCAGGCTTAATGTCTACATGTCAGTTGAGTTGGGATAAATTATCTGCAAAGTATAACCGAACAATAAAACTCCACAATTCCAGTTTCCATTAACTTTATGCTGAATCCAGCCCTAGGATAAGGTTAGCACAGGTCCCAAACTTGTGAAGACAGCTACCAAAGGCTGTGCCTCTTCAGAAGAGGCGAAAAAGGGGTTCTAAAGAAAAGAGTAATCAAATTATCTGGCTGGGGCCCAACCTATCACTATAATTGGTGAAAATTTCTGTTTCAGTCAAATCTTCTGACCTATTTTTCTACCCATGGGGTCTATATGCAGTCCAAATGCTACCTAGTTATCCCCAGGAACAAACAGACCTGACTTCTAGGAGACAGAAGTTTGAATAATTCTTTATTCTTTAACTTTGTCCAAGACAGTAAAACCCAAAGCAAAAAAGTGATATTCAAATAAATTATGTTAGGCATAACTTTACAATACTTCAAAACCATAAGTACAGAGATGGAAGGTGACAGAATAGTAACAGCAAAGGAACAGAGAATGCATGATGTAGCCAATACCCCCAAGTTAGCGGCTAGAATGCTTACAGATAGTAGGTACTCAATTATTGAAGTGAAAATTCTCAACTAAGATCGTGAGACTAGAATAGAAAACATAACAACAGAGTTGTTATTACCTTTGGTAAAATAACTTCTTGGGCTTTAATCCATTTCAGTCTGAAAAATCTTTAGTAAAAAGATAGTAGCAATATAAAGAGCTGAGTGGTTTTGTTTTCTTTCTATCATAAAGTCTAGACTAGCAACTAGACAAATAAACAGAAACTTACAATGTATTACATAACCAGAAGATAAGGAAGAAACATTCCACTGGAATTCACATGATGATATTCACAAAAACTTAAGAATTAAGAACTAAAAGTGGCAAAAAGTAGATGAGATGCTTCTCCGCATTTCTACAAACCACCTCACGGAATATTTAAAGATCTGTGTTGAACATCTACAAATATTTCCAATGCTTTGCATAACAAATAAGTTTATATTGATTGCTGATATCTATTATTCTCGAAAACAATATGCAACAAATCACCAAGGAATATACACAAAGTCACTTATGAGGCAGGAGAGGCAGAGGCGCAAAGTACTTAGAATAAAAGCCCAGGTGAAAGACAATCGGGAAAATTTCCTTTGGGGAACAAGAGAAAATATTAGCACATTTTAATTACTATAAAGTAAACAGATCCTTTGACTGAATTTTAACTTTCACCTGAGTTAACACAGACCTGACCGGGGATTAATACGGCGAACAAGAGCTTACAGCAGAGGAGAAAGCTGAAGAAGAAACATTTTCAAATTCAATTACCAAATCTTAGAGTGCATGTTTCTAAATGAGTTGATACGAAAAATCTGGGCAATTTGACTTTGACAAGTGACAAAATCAATTAAAATTTGACTAATTAGGTGAAGCCACTATCCTATACTAAAGTAATAAACAATTTAAATACAGTGTTACATAAGTGTACTTTGGTACTCAGGCAAACAAAATAAAGACGGCTACAACTTTACACCAAAAACACCATAAATACATTATATATTTATTCCATGAGGTTAACATCAGTGTTTCAAATATGTATGGTTTAACATATTTTTTCTCTCCTATCATTGTTGTTAAAATTCTCTTGAAAAACACATTTGGCTGCTTCCAGACACATCTGGGCACTTGTACCTGGGCAAGACAGGATCCGGAGGCCCAGGTCACCACAGATGCCACCCTCGGTTCACTCGGCGTGCGGCTGGCTTTCCCTGGGGAGAGCCCGAGCGCGTGTTCCATAAAGTTACTGATCCTAAAATTCTGTGAAGGACCAGGACTATGGTTTCCTGTGTGCTTAAAATAACAAACACTGTTTCCAATTATTATTTACACTTACAAATTATTTATTTGGCAAAACCAAAAAGAAGAGTTTAATAAAAAATTTAAACAATCTTACGGAAATTTTAAAGAAAATTCCTGAAGTTGTATTGCTTATTCAGTGAGTGAGTTTCAAAGACCACACTATTCACAATTAATATCTAATAAAATATACATCTTTAAATCATGGAAAGATGTTCTATTCACATTAAACATATATATGAAAATACCCTCAACAACAGGATGTGACTTAAATATTCTTAGTTAAATATCCACATTCATGAAGTCATTACCATTCACAGTAAGCAAATAACAAAATAAAAATATCTTTCAATGAAAAAAAGGAAAGGGCATTGAACATAACACTTAAATATAAAAGTCAGTGACATAACTTTATATATATATATATATATATAAAATGTATACACACACATGCTGTGTGTGTGTGTGTGTGTGTGTGTGTGTGTGTACATTATATTTTAGCCAATCAGAGAAGATTCCCCTTGGATACAATGATTCAATAGTTATTGATATGGTAGGCTACTTACACCTAGAACCTATAATTAGATGTGATATATTCTATCCATTTTCTTAAGATGTAAAATAGTCAAGCTAAATAAAGTTATTCCTGTCCAGAACATGTTGTCTATTCTTTTAGCTGAAAGCAAACCTGAAGTAAATTCCTATTTATCTCCTTGCCAATCAAGGAATGAATGACTGACACTAACACAGCCTTATCTGGGCCTTCTGTCTGCAGCACATTCTGCTAAGTGATGTCATTGCTCTAGCAGACAAAAATAAGCAGATTATTACAGTGACTAGAAGCAAACTAAACATTTGGATTTTTGCATGGACAGATTTACACACTGTCTGTCAGATAAAGCACAGTTTGCCTGCTGCTTACACAACAAGAATGTGCCTGACAGCTTCCTCCCAGGTTTAGTATCTGATTACATAAATAGGCCATTCCCCACTATTCCTGAAGACTGACAATCTGTCTTAGTTTAAAGTGCAATTTTGGACTATCAGCTTTTCTGTCTTGCACACTAGGCTGATTAACATCGGAGCACTTGCTGGAGGGTCCAATCAGGTTTTCCACTCCCAGAATTCCAGGCCATATAAAATGTGGTGACCACAGTGAGTGGGGAGAGGTGATTGCTCCTATGGCAAACTTTGAAGGGTGAACCATGTTAACACACTTACATATGTGCCCGTATTTGCAGTATGACCTCTAAAACATTAATAATTTGGAAATATAATGGTTTCTTTTAAGCTAATGGCTTTATTTATAAAATTAAATATGAAGCATGATCACATGAAACATTTATGTGTTACTATTTTTATAGCTGCCATATTTTAATGAATATTTTTATAATATTTCATCAAAGAAATGAAATGCCAATGACTTATCACAGTCATATAAAACCACAGCACTGAGATGAAAGAATGTTTGCAAACTTATCTGCCACTAATTAACATCCTTCCTATCTCCACCATGGTACCCAAAACAAAATTTTCAGAAGGAACACACCAGTGCATTTTGATGAGTTTGAAAACATAGATTAACTTGCTTTGGCAGCAACAAAAATGTTAGTAGAAAAACATTCCTGAGTAAATTGTATCAGGATAAATATTATGAAATTGCTAAAAATGGATGATTCAGTTTTTGGTCATCTAAACCCTAATAATAATAATGATAATAACAGTAATAATAGTATTAAAGTTCTGCAGATTAGTAGAAGAGCTCAGTTACAAATTACCCTGGGTGAAACTTTACATATTGGATAATTACATACATCTCAACAAATACAAGCATGTGATTTTCATATAAATGAAAGCATCCAAAGTGATCTGGCTGATCAAGACAGATAATTTTCTTTTAATGAGAAAAAAAAAAAACTAAGCAGTAGTCATAGTAAAGACAGTACTGAATATCTTCACTCCATTGTGAGGAAACCATTTGTTTCTTATTTTCTTTGGCCTGACACTATTTGGGAGCTGTGGCAAAAAAAAAATTTCAAGTAACTCCATTACTAATTTGTTAATTAAGCATATGGTTTTTTAAACTACTATGGGCCAGGTCCTATCCTCTGTTCTGGAAATACAAAGATAAATAGGACACAAAATCTGAAAAGGAAGAGAGACAACAAACACATAAATTATATTTTAAAGTGGTAATTTATCTTTTAACAAATAAATTTGTTTTTTTAGATTCAAATGGCAATCTATCCCAATATTAAACAACTCTTCTTCTCAGGACTATGTTCTGTGAAACCTATCCTATACTCGTCTAGCAAAAAGATTCTCTTCCTCCCTAATCATCTTCCTACTTTCCTACAAAAATCTATCTTGAGTTAAATTAATGATTTTATGAAGCCTGGATCTGAACATTACACACACATAAAACCTATCTATACCTAAAAAATGACCCGTACTCTCCCGTTCCCCTCCCAGAATTGCTCCGGGTTTACTCTTCACACTGTTACACATTAAATACTAACATTTAGCTCAAAACATCTTACTGCCTAATACTATAATGTATTTCGCCTTTTTCATTTGTATCTTGACACCAACACTAATGAACTGTCATAGAAATAGTTTTGGGAACCACAGAGGGTGAGGTACTTACAACGGTAAACCATCAGAAGTCATAAACACGGTATTGTTTCTAGTAATTTCAGCTATAACTTTCAAACATTCATACCCAGACAAACCGGATGAAATATGTTGCTTCAGGTCAGCTCTGATGGATCCCTCAGAAATATCAACATTATTGCTTTTATTTTATTATGTACCACACTTCATAACTGTACACTGCAGAGTACAATAAAAACTCCAATACACAGCAAGAGTACTTATTAAACAGGTCAAAAGTTACTATAACAAATAACGTGTTCTATTCAGGGTCCATTAATAACGTATCTTGTTCAGATAGGGAAATTTTTTTTAAAAAAGGCAAAAAATAAGGGTGACAAAAGAAATGCAGAATAATTTGAAATCTTTCATACATCTGATTTTTCTTCTCTCATTTCCTTTATAGATACATACTTAATTACTGTATATTTAATTGCAAGCATGTATGCCAACAACTTTGAAACGATTAATAAATAAAAAATTGGGGATCAATAAAGAAAAGAAGAAGGTGACCAAATAAGAGACAAGGGTAACAGTCCACTGCAATCTGTGAGCCTTCAGAGGCTGTGGTCACCGACAGTCCCCAACTGGGTCCAAAGGTAAGAAACAGCTTATACGAGTCCTTCTTTGCTCAAGGATTGTATCAATTTAAGTAAAACAAACTTACGAATGGAATGCCAAATTCAAACTATACTAAAAATGAGGTAATGACTGTATTTCAGGGTAGGTGGTATGGCCACCATTCTGCCGCACAAGATAGATGCTTTCTATAAACAAAATCAGCTGAATCTGAAGATGACCACTGCAGTAACAAAAGAAGAAATAGTAAATGAGAGGAGTTGAAAAATAAAAACAATAAACAAAAACAAAACTCATTATATTTAAGGTACCCATGGGAAATAAATATTAAGAGTTGAAAATGAATTCTTTAAAGTCAAGGAACATATTTATAGAAAATTGAGTGTTAAAAAGTAGACATTTTTCATTATTTCTGTTGCCTGGAAAAAAGGTGGGGAGGGAGGGAAAAACAACCAGCCAACCACCAATAGAACACCAACGAAATCAATGACTCTACAAGCAGACATAATAAAATGCATTTGTCATGAACATAAAATATAACAAAACATAATCAAACAAAAGTACATGGACCAAAGGACTCAAATATTCAGTAATTCATTATTTTCAAAAGAAAAAAACAAAAGCTACTGTATAAACTTTTAATTTTTATATAATTACAAATTATGATATTATTATAAAGCAAATTCATACCTTTTTTATAAGTATTTAGGTAAGAATTTCTGAAGCATTAGATTTATTTTTTTAAATAATGATTGACAGTGGTCTGTTCATCTTTCTAGAATATATTATGCATTTTCCATCAAAGGAATTAAAATAATTAAACTGAAACTTATTTAATGAGTTATAGATTTCCCCAGAGCCTAGTCTAGTGCCTGGCACCTAACAGGTGCTCAATAAATTGAAGGAATTAAAATGAATTGATTTGTTTCTTTACTTTGGTATATCACAAAATTAAATATCTACAAAAATACTTGTAAATATTACTGAGGAATATGAAATAAGTCTCAAGAACTACTAAATATAGTCCAGAGGTGTGATTATTCCTCCAAAATCAGCAGAAGAAAACAAATTATTCATAAATCACATTAATCAGTGGTGTTTTAGCCATCTGAAACATGTCGAATATTAGCATCTGATGTGCTTATGAATAGTCATTGCTACTGGTGTACATGAAACGCTATAATTGGTTTAAATCGGCCTTGCCCATCTGTCTTTAATACTCTTATTACAAGGCAGTAAGCAGAGAACTATTAGAGCTGCAGTATAAGCTGTAAGATCTTTACCCGTTCTTAAATCATTTAAAAATAATGAGAGCTTTAGCCTTTATCTAATTAACGAGTGCCTTCCTTGAATTAGAAAAACTGTATCATTTAGCCCACGGTTGTTTAGTAAATTGGCTTGGTGGCATGTAAGCTAACGCAGGATAGCAGTTCCAGTGTCTTGTTCCTGGCTTCTTATTACTTGAATTATAATTCAATGATCACCTTAGATCATGGGCTATTCATAAATCAGAAGCCTGACATCAGATGAAAAATTGTATTAATATATGAAACTTATTATATAGTACAAACTGCTCTCTTGATAAATTACATTGTTCAAACTTGACAATGATTGCATTTAAAACATTATTCCTGTTTGCTGTTTTACAGACTGAAACCTCTTCATGAAAAATTTACAATGCTCCTCTGTGTTTTGGAGTCAGAGGGCAATAGTAGCAAATGGCAGACAGAAACCATACTTTACGTTTGCTGGCAGCTACAGAGGACAGAAACACTCCCAAGGATGGGAAGAGAAACCCTCGGCTGCATCCCCAGCATCTGCATTTCTGGCGTTATGAAGATACTAATTGTCCTCACCAGCAGAAGCATAGTAAATAATAAAATTTTAATTTCAGCTTACTGGATTGCTTTCTTCTCCTATATAGGTGTTTCAAAGAAATTTATAGTCATAAATGTTTCACAGAAATTTATAGCGTGAGAGGAAAAAATAAAGGGGCAAACCCATGAAGTTTAATTTGAATTGAGGCCGAGCTCCTTAGATGATGCGTTATGACAAATGCTTTTTGCCAAGGCTGACTGGGTAACTCAAGCTGTAGTTCCATATTATTTACATTAATTACATGAAGGCTGCTTTGTTAATGGTACATTCTGGTGTGGGTCGCAGCATGATATGCTAATGATCTAAGAAAAATCTGCATCTCCAATATTTATGATAATTTGTAATAGGAAATAGGTTTGCTTTTATTTCCTTCTCCTCACTAGAACAAAAAAAGTCAGTACAAAACAATTTTATTCAGAGAAGAAAGGGAAAAGTTCTAATCGCCAAGATGTTTAAGTGTTATAAACAAAAGGGAAGACTCTCATTGTTAGGGGTCCTGTCACAGCCTCTGACAAAGTGATAACGCCATAATTCTCTGCATGTCTTTCAGTGTGAGATGGACATCAGGTTGAATTCAATGGGAAAAGCAAAAACGTAAAAGTATAACTTCCATCACCAGGTTATCTCCTGATATTATATGTTTCCACCCTCCCTACTCACAGCTAAACCCCCATAAGAAATAAAATAAGCTTCAAATAAACACAGCTAATTTACAGTAAGTTGCATTAATTACAGGAAAGGCTAGAAGATATTTGCTAGAAAGTATTTGCTATTTTTGCAAAACCCATCACAACTTTTGAGAAACTTATGGTAGAATTGTATAATCCCCAAAGATTACAAATGCAAAAATATAATTTATATGTATTCAATTCAGCACATTTATTCATATTGTTACTCTTTAAAATTATCTCAAAATTTTTAAAATGTTAAAAGTAATAGTAATTTCACCATTATGGCTTTTTGGATTATGAAAACTTAAGAGATAAAAGTTCAAAAAAATCAAAGACGATAGATTTAAAAGTCCCAAGCTTTTGTAATTATTACTATTAAATTATGCTACCTGTATTTTCAAACACTGTTTTAACAATTTTAAACATACATCTTGTTTTATTATAGGTCAGATTTTGAATTTCCTTCTTTAGCTATAAACGTCAACAAACCTCATATTTTTGGCATGATAAAGTGATGAATTTTCAAAAAAATAATGGCCAATTGAAATAAAAGTTCCCATATAAAATGTACCCAAACCTACAGAACAGAACAACAAAGAATCTTATAAAAACCTACAGATAGGATGTTTTACAAATGTTTTGCATTGAAGCTAGATGCCAAATTCTTATCAGTGCACCCAAACACAATTTACTAATAGGTTATTAAGTCATTTAAATTTACTAACAGCATAAGTTTCTAAGGTGATATACCAGTTTTTTAAAGAGGAACACATAATAGGCTATTGTAAAGGCTGGACATTGAAAAAATATATATATAAATATATATATATATATATATAGAGAGAGAGAGAGAGAGAGAGAGAGAGAGAGTAAAAATACCTATCGAGAAAGGAATACTTGTCTAATCTATAAAAAGTACTGGTTTTTGATAGTCTATATCCAATATGATTAACAGAAATCTGGACAGTGGTCACCTCTGGGGAAATGAAAAGGACACAGCCAGAAAGACACATTCAGAAGACTTCAAAGGTATTGGTTAGGTTGTATTTAGTCTCGAACTGCATGGGAGTTACATAGGTATTTGTTTCTATAATTATTCTTGACAGTATATACATAGTGTGTGTGTGTGCATATACAGTATGTGCGTATGTATTGTTTTATGTACAAAATATTTTATCATAAAAGAGAATAAAGTGAGTTAAGGAAAACATTTAAAAAACTCAGTGACAATTTTTAAAGGGGGAAAGATTATTTTTCAAAATCTTCATGGGAAAATTACGTATTATTATGTCATAATAACTAAGGCTTAGATTTTTCATTCTTAAGTGAGAAATGGCACATGGCCTCATAAGCTAATGTTTTATATAATAAATTCAAAACCAAGAAAATAAAAATTAGTGTTTCTTATAAAATTATCAATACTTGTTACAGCAAAAATATGAATTTTTGTAGGAAATGCTTTCATTTCCATATAGGTAGCTCATACTATGCTAATTAATGGAGACATTTCTCAGAGGAAACACTATAATCAAGGAATATTAGAATATCAAGTAATCTTAAAAATTACCTATTCTAACACACTTATTTTACAATTGAGGGAACACAATTAAGGAAGTTCGTATCCATAAACTGCTCGACAGCGGTAAAACACAGTTCTCTTGACCTTCCTTTAGGGCTCCTGCAGTCATAAGACACCCCCTCCAACATCCTCTGCCCCAGGAGGCAGACACTGTGGTTCAAGACATTAAGCCACTCAGGCTGGCCCTATAAAAGGAGCCAGGCAGGCGGGCTGGGGCAGACTGGGCTCACTCACCCTTCCATCAAACACTCATAAACCATCAAATATGGGACAGGTAATATCAAGAGGTCTGGAAACTAAATAATAAATAAAATCTGCCACGAAGTCCTTAAAAATTGTCCAATTGCTTCCCATTGATCCTAAAATAAAATCCCAATTCCTTACCATGACCCTAAGAACTGACATAATCTAAATCCTGCTCGCATCCCCCACCTGACTTTTAGCACTAACCTCTTGCACACCATGATTCAGCCACATTCACCTTCCTACTGCCTGTCAAACTCGGAATATTACTTCCTTAATTTTCAAGTAGGTAGGTAGAAATATCACTGGATGGATGGATGAAGAAAGGAACAAAAAGCCTAGTAGCAACACAGATAAGTAAACCAAAAATGACAATATGCTATGCTAGTAAAAGGGGGAAAGTATGAATGGTTTTGACAGGAGGCATTGCATACTCCTTGAAATGAAGTACATGCATCCTACTCTAAAGCTTAATGACAAGATCAGAGACCTATTAGATTACGACTTAGGAAGAATAGCTGTTCAATTAAAAATAAAAATCTATAGCCATAAGCCTAATTATATTAAGAAGACAACTCTGGCCCCTATCTCAAGATGTCTGGCCCCTCAGACGAGTCAGTTCAGAGGTGCAGGATGTGTTCCTTAGTGGTTAAATAGAATCACACATACATGAATGCATAAGAAATAAAATCTCCTCCTAAGAAACCTGGTTCAATGAACAAACGCGCCTCCATCTGTTAACTGGAAAACAGAAAGGTTTCTATGATTTACTCTATAAAACATGAAGGCCATAAAAGTATGCTCAGAAACCACAGTATTTATGAATTGTTACAAAGACAATAGCTAGTAACCCAGGAGCATTAATTGCAAGCTCTCTGACAATTGCGTATGATAAGTCATTCAATCTAGTGCACAAAAGATGTGCAAGCTTTTCAAATACATATTTTTTTGTTTCCTAGGGACAAATGTGGACCTCCCCAGCCAGAACAATTATCAGCCAACACAATCTATGCTGCAAAAGTAGCCACACCTTCTTTTCCCTCGGGGAATCATAATTTGGATTAAATTATAATATTAATAAATTTGGCCAATCCATTAAAGAACAGGTTGACCATGAAATTATTATATGAGAAACAGAAATCTCATACCTAATACAAGATTCAGGAAATTTTAATGAATGTATTTCAGATGTGAACTATTCCTAACATAAATCAAGTATCATGCCACAGACCTTGAAAACATTATTTGCAATTAATTTGTTATAAGGCCTTGATTATGACTTGGTTATGACTCATTCTTTAGAATGGCTATCTTGGCCACCATATTATATTCTGTAATTTAAAATAAGAATGTAAGCCCAAGTTCACTTCCTTTTTTCGTCTTCCTGTGTTGAATAAGAATTGATAAAGATTTAATACTATGAGAAAGTGAAAAAATGAAATAATGTTTAATGTTTACCTAATATTTCTGAAACTGTATCCTAGGTACTCTCACTAAATTAAAGAGTTTGGGAGATTAAATTACAAAGTATGAGAAAAATTGTTCAGAAATGATGCTATTAAATATAAATTCATATTAATTATATTTTTCATTCTAATAATAATTTCAGATTTTGATGCACATTAACTTAGAAATGTTGAAATTATGTTAGTCCTGATATATCTAGTTACCAATTTGACATAATAGTGTCACGTTTCTTTTCCAAAAAAGTAAAACTAATACTCCCTCACCTCGAAAGTTATGCATATTTCTTATACCTGTTTAATTCAAGGCTATAAATCTTAAAAATTACTTTAAAACAAAAACAAAATCCACAACAAATATGTATAAGAGAGAAAGAGAGAGTGTATGTAAGTATGCATACATACATATAGATAAACACAGGGTTTTTGTGCTTAGAAAGTACTGACTAAGCTTTCCTATCTCTGACACTGTAAGCATCTGTCCATTCCTCTGCCAAAATGTGTCTCTGAAGTTTAATAGGAGGTGACCATATTAAGCCACCACTGCAATGTGACTTCTACCTGTTTTAAGTGCTTGTGCACTGACATCTGTTACAGATCGTCTTCCGGACAGAAACAGTTGCACGTTCCGTTCTTGATGGACTGCTCTGAATTTTGTTCAAGATGCCCTAATGTTTTTGACAACCTGTACAAGCCAAACATTTCAGCAAAAATTTCAAATTAATGCTGAGGGCACTTTACCATGTTTTGTTCTGTATTGTTCACTCTTGCTGATTGTGTCCTAAATAATAAACTGTGGCCTCCGGCGATTTTTCTCAGAATGTTTATGATGAGAACTCATTCATCTAAATCTGCTGGCCAGTAGAATAAAATAAATCAAGAATTTCCCAAATATAACAATATTTGTGTTCAGTAGATAATTGATGACTGCAGCTGCACTAATTAAAACCCATCTGAGTTTCATTAATCTTGGTCACCAGGACCAATTGCCATGCTCCACACCTCACGCAAAGCCGCACGCCCTTGCGCTTGGGTCACATTCAGGTGGGTCTTACTCCTAAATTTCTCGTGATAATGTGAAATATTGTAATTTAATATATATAATGAATATAGTATATAAACACGTAACCATTTAAGACATATCTTTAATAGTCAGAACATAAATCATGAAAATAATATAATTACATGTTTTGTATCAGGTAGCATTTCCCTTTATTATACATGCTCTTTGCTTGTTAAAAAAGAAAGAAATGTGTCAGTAACTTGTGGTTCATAACTGAAGTGCCTCATAGATCACACTTGCATGAAGTAGAAATACTTCCCAGTAACAACTGTGCAATTTATATTTAAGAAATGACAACATTTCAATAATCAATCCTATTAATAGACACAACTGCTATACACTGAGTTTACAAAAATACCTGTAAACATCTACTAAACATAAATTTCTCTCCAAAATGTATATGATGGAGAACCATGGAGCCACAGAACCAAAGAACATCGTAAGTAACTGCTGACAGGCACAAAGGATCCTTATTGTGGGAACTGTTCTTACCGACCTCTAAATTACTATCCAGAAATACAGTATGGATTCTACTCCCTCACTCGTTCAAGAAGTATTTATTGAGAGCCTAATGTGGTTTCAGATACTCTCAATTCAGGCCCTGGTGCTACAGCAACCGACCAAGTCCCTGCTCTCATTGAGAGTTCTTTATCAGTGAACGGGAGAAAATAATCAGGTAAGCATGTAACATGACATGTAGTGGTAAGTGGTATGAAAAAGATCAAGCAAGAGAAGGGATGAGACGCGGGTGAGGGCTACTATTTAAAATTGAGGAGTCAGAGAAAATGGCATTTGAGCAGAAACTCAAGGAACTGGAGGTACCAGCCTTTATTTGGATAGAAGCCAAAGGAGTGAGTATAAATAATAAACTCTTAGATTAGTTAAATTTATACACTTAACAAACCAAAATTCACACATTAACTGAATTCAGACATTAAACCCAACGGTTCTGATGTACATCTACCTAAGGTGGGGTGTAGGAACTGGGCTATGGGCAAGAGAAGAAAAAAAGAGGAAAAGGAATAAAACACTTGGCAAGAAAATACAAAGAGGTATGACTTAAAATATCTTGACCATGAATTTCAGAGCGCTGTACTGAAGCTGCTGGAGCAACAAATCTAAAGAACTCTGGAAGAAACGAAGGAAGGAAGAGAGAAATTGGGCAACAATGAAATCTATCCTTTCATTGTATAATTAACAGTTCTTAAAAGTCATCTTGAGTTTTCACTAAAACATTTAAAACATTTCACTAAGATGTTTAAAACAAAAATAAAATAGTTTGCATCTTTAAGTAAAATAAAAGTGGCAAAAGTGCTAAATATTTGTAATGTTCAATGTTTTCAAAATTTCACTCTAAAATCCTTTAACTTCCAACATAATAGACAGCACCAAAGAAACAACATGCCATTTCACCAAATACTTATTCTACAGCTTCAGGTTAAATTTCATGAATGGGGTTATTTTTCCCTCTAATTTTAACATACTGCTGGATATTAGAAAGGCTTTCTTCTGAAATGATTAGTATCTTTAGAAACAAAAAAATACTTATTCATTCATAAAACATGCCAAGACCAGTAAAAATAAAATCTGTTTTAATTGTTAGATTATCTTATGTGCACTAAACATAAATCAAATTCCACACAACTGTCCTTTCAATATTCCATAGTATATGAACCTGCTTATTCAAACAGCATGTTTCAATCTTTTTCTTTGGAAATTGGCACTCCTTTCTCCAAGAAGACAAGCTATCCACAGTGCTAAGAATCCCAGGACATCGCCATGGTCTCTTTCTCAGGACCACCTCGTTGGGAAGTTGACTGCTGGGTGGGTGCCTGGGGACACGCAGGGATGCACACTGAGGGGACAAGAGAATGGGCTCCCGGGGCCGCTGCGCCTCTGCTGGTGTGCTTTGCTCACTGCGGCGGACAGAGTCCCCGCTGCCTCCGTCCACGATCACACACCGTCTCATTTAGAGTAGACACTCAGAAGCCTTACATATGTGGTCTCATTTACTCCTCAAAATGCCTCCATAAGTTAAACGTGATAAATCCCTCTTAAGAGATAAAAGCTTCGCTAAGAAAGCGAAGTAACCTGCCCAAATCATACAATAAGTGACATTGCAGGAATGCAATCAAATTCATATGTGACTTCAAATCCATGCTTTCCGACTTTAGTATGAAGCAGAATTTCCAAGCTAGAATTGACTGTGAAATAGTGCTTGAAGACCATCCATCACAATATTCACACACACATCAAAAAAACAAAGGCCCAGCATACTTTCGAGACTTGTCTAAGGGACACAGTCTTTGAATAGCAAATATGGAAATGCCCTAAATTCCAGCCAGAGATCTTCCCACCTTAATGTGGTGAAAAGGGGGCAACAAAAATTACCGGCAGCCTCACAGCACAACTCTTCCCAGTATCTTCGCAATGATCAGTTTCATGACTTGAAGGAAAAAAAGGCTTTGCCTACTGAGATATTTATATAAAAATATAAAATATTTTATCATTTATATTTCATTGCTTTGTTACACTTTTTCATTTTCTAGCTTCTACAAAACACTGAAGCAGAGGATACAATGTTCATCGAAAGCACTGATTCAACAGTTGAATTTCAGCAACTGTTCACAAACTTGAGCACGCCATTTTTCTTATCATGCCATATCTTGTGCAAATGTACACGCAATGTACACACACACACAAACAACCTGACACAAAACTGAATGTTGGCTCAGGTCTTATTTCCTACACCTTCTTCTATACCTTTTTATCACTTTATTGTTTCAATTCCTTCAAAGAACTGCAAAAGTTTCCAACCAAGTATCACAGGCAAAAGACTGTGTTGTCTTCACTTCAAATCATTAATAAACTCCTTAGTTTTTGAGACAGATATGTACCGTGGCAAGTCACTGCCCAATTCCTCTCAATATTTTGCAGTTCATATCACTATTAAGCTTTCCTCACGGTCTTCAGATATGAATCAGTGAAACAGATAAGCTTAGAAAACAACTTGTGTCTGTGAAAAGTCCTGTATCAGTTCAGGTTGCACACTATAAAGTGTATGCATTTCAAGGCAGATTTTTTTTTTTTAGAAACAAATAAGTTCATAATTAGAAAAAGATGCAGCACTTCTAAATTGAAGAGTTTATCAAAAGTCTAGCTGAAAAAACTCCTCAGTGCACACACACACAAAAGCCTTACATGGACAAAAAATATATGTATCTTGGAATAAAGATTCCCAATATGAGAGAGAGAAATAAAAATAAATTGTTCTGGGGGGGTGGGTAGGTTTTTTCCTTGTATTTTATTGCATTTCATACATATTATAGAATAAACCCGATTATTTTTGAATAAAGAATTTTCTTCTTTAAATGAAGAAGTATCAGATTCAGAGAATACTTTGGATGACTGGAAAAAAACGTGGTCACACATTGCAATTTACTGACAGGAGACACACATGCTACACGTTGTCGACTTTCTCCTTCATTAGCCATATGACAAAGCTACTTTAAAGATACAAGGGAAGGCTTTGGGAGGAGTTGCTTCCACCTGTATTTCCTCTGGTGGTTTCTTGCCGTTTGCCAAGATAGAAAAAAAGGAATTAAAAAATAGAAAGGCTTTAGTTAAAGAAGTGAAAATCACCAGGATTTTAATTCTTGGTGGGAATCATGGAAATCTGCAGGCTTATAAGTTTTAAACAAGGTTTCTGAATCAAAATGAATAATTCAAGGATCTCAGAGTTTTGAAGTGGGAAGAGGTCCTAGAGCAAAGATAGAAAGTCAAGTATTTTTCAACTAAAGCCTGGAGAGAAAAACAAGTAGAGCCTGATAGCAGAGAAGTGAGACATAATTAGAGACAACACTGGATTAGGATTTCTGTTAAATATTGCCCCATATATGCACCCTTCAAAGCTGTGTTCTTCGACGCTAATGCTTGTAGATTATGTGGGAAAACACTGTTTCTGTGGTTTGGTTATTTTGCTTATTCATTCCTACTAAAGAATGTAAAAAATTAAATACAAATGTAATTCAAACTCTACTACAAAAGATAAGAAATTGGTTATTGAGTCTATGAAGACCAGATAGCTCCTGGCAGAATGCCCTGAGAGGATTGCTATTAGAAAACACCGAGAGAAAACCTTAATGTCAACCCCCTTAGGAAAAAAAAAAAAAATTTATCTTCACTAAAGTGTTCCATATTTAAAGGAAAATTTTGATGCTTTATTAAGAGATTTTAACTAATGCCTAAATTCAGGCATTGTAAGGAATGGTTTATTAATATGACGCTTCCCAACACTGCATATGAACTGGTGCTAATTTAAGTTGTTAGGATTTATTACACATAAAATCGTTGAAGGTCAATAATTTCTAATTCTGTGACGATATATTTGTGTTTTCCCAAGATTTATAAGATTGGAATAGTCAGACTATTTTGAATATTTACTTTTCCTCCTTGGAATCACTAGCTGTCTCTCAAAAATAATTTCTAGTGATGCATGAAGTTAATTAGATAATTTCTTAAAAACCCTAAGTTGCATAAAAGAGAACCAAGTTGATAGGATTTATCCAAATTTTCAAGAAATTAATTCACTTATTAGATTTTGAGCAGTTCCTCTGCCTGTCTGGGACCTCATTTCCACATACAGTTTTTGTTTGTTTTTCCTATATTAATAACAAATCTAAAAAATCAGTTTGGTAGCCCAACCATTTTAAAACTAATTTCATTAATTATATCTCTCTTCTCAATTATTAATGGATATACTTGTTCTCTGGTATTATTTCCCAACATACTTATAAAACGGCTCTTCTTCAATCAAGATAACACCTGGAAGATTTAACTCATGCTGTTTTGTTAAACTCACTCTTTTCCTTGCAAAACTTCATTGTAAATTTCAGTATTTTCTTCAAATAGATTAGTATTCACTTAAACTTCAAATTATACAATAATTTCCTCGTGATGCTGAAATGACCTTACAAATACAATAAAATTATGAACTTCCTAGAATTTTCTCAGTTTTGAATGCCAATAAAAAATAATCAAAGAACTATTAAGAAATAAAGGAAATCAAGTGAGAATACAAAGTATTCTTCATTTCTAATGACTTGCTATATCAATAATCCTTACTATAATGAAAAAGGGTATTTTTTGATAAAAATCATGTTTTTATAATGTTTTTCCAAATTAAAAAGTTGTAGAGGCTAGTTCTTGCTATATCCCTATTACTGTTTTTGAGAAAAAGATATCTCTTAGTAGATTATCTGGTAAATTACCAACTCTGTTGGTTCATTCCACATACATTTAAAACAACATAAACTCAAGGAGGAAAACTTTGGCATTGCCATCATTTCAAAGTGCTTAAATTCTTTTCAATTATTAGAAATTTAAGTTATAATGAAGAGATTTAAGGTTGACTAAAATTAAGTAAAAATTCCTGCACTCTCTGGGATCTCTCGCCCTTCTGGTCGCCTTGGAGCCTGGCGCCCTGGAGGCAGCGGAGCGTCCTGTTCTCTTTATGTGGGTCACAGATGGCCTGAGCCACACGCTTTACTCCTGAATCATCAATCAGGATCACTTGGCTCTTCTTCCTTCTGGTATTTCACTTTCAGAACTTGCTTTTCAATCATTAGCTGGATGACTATGCGCTGCCCTCAGTCTCTTCTTAGGCTGATCCCTGCTCAATTTATTTAGGGCAGACCATCAAGGATTAGTTTAACATTGAATAGTCCTTTATTGGCTCTCTTTCAAAATTATATCCCGGTACACCCTCTGGGCCCTTTCAGATTGCTTAAGAACCTTAAAAAGCATTTCCTTGTGTTGTTTTTCTCACAGTATTTCCCATTTTGATGATTCTAAATATACGGTTCTTTGTGAGTAATTTTACACACATATTTTAATAAACTAAAAAATTTTGAAAAATGTCATATTGTCTTCAATATTTTTTATAAAAGGTAACTACCATCAAAATATATATATATGAAGTATATTTTGAATATAAAAATTTAACATACTATTTCAAAAGCCATTATTACATCAATATTATAGATTCATATTAGACAAATAGATCATCCAAACTAATTTAGTCGTTCATCATCAACATTTCTCTGTGTGAATGGGGTAAACACAGGCATACAAAGGAGGACAACGCGCCATTTGTACCATAAAGAACCTCGAGTCCAAAGGGAAACTGCATTTCAAGGCAGAGGAGAAACGCTATGACACGGCAAGGTCTCCTGCCAGAGGGGCACCCCATCCACCCTGGAAACTCGGGGAGCTCTAGGAGGCTCATACCTTGAAGATAAGGGCACCGTAGCCATGTGAGAGGGAAGGAAAAAGCACAGTGCAGGCTGGGGAGAGAAGGCGTGCAGGACGGCTGGGCAAAGCCAGAGGAGGAGGAAGCGGCAGGGGTGGAGACAGAAGGGGGGACTGGGCCAGACCCCTGCAGCTTGCCCCTGGCACTGGAGATGCCAGGGTGCAGATAGCCTATGCGCTTTGTATGAAATTTTTCTGAAATCCAACACTTCTGTCTACATATTTAACATCTCAGAAATTTTTTTTGAAATACATTTCATGTATAAACGAAACTACATATTTAACAAAAGACAACAAAATATACCAAAATTAGAATTATTTCCGCTCATTTACTGAGGCATTTATATAAGTATATATAATTTAATGCAAAAATTATATGTTTACTATATGAGGCTATTACAGTTAAATGTAAATGGGAAAACAGAGCTTATCTCTTCAAGGAGCTGCTGTTACCCTGTGAGGTGAGATCTGTAGACTTATTCATAAGCTCAATAAATATTTATTACACTATTCTAGAGTAAACCTAGTCAACAGAAAAAGGAAAAAAATCTAAGCAAGATTTTGGGATTCTCTGAGCATAATCTCATTCCCTCTAGTGTGAGTAAAAGTTTACAGAGATTGTGAATGAATCACAGTATTAAATAAATACGATCGGATTTTCTAGTCACACGCATATGAAGCATATGGATAACAGAATTCTTTCACTGTGCTGTTACAGTCTGCAACATACTTTTAATCTTTATTTTTAGACAAATAAAGTGAAGATGGATGGGTATTCTTTTTTCATTTTTTTCTTAGAGAAGATACGACACTATGAAGATATTCTCTGATGGAATCAAGTTTGTGTTAAGGTGCAAATTATACAATTCTTCATCTTTAACTCCATATAACCTTGATCTGATTGAATTTAGAATTAATATTTATTTTTATTTATCTAAATCTTTGCCTTATTTTATCAGGGTGAATTTCTAATGAAGATGAAGCAGGAAGTACTCAAAAAATAGTAGTAATTAAGAGAAAATACTACAAAAAATATTATAAAACACATAAGCCTGGTATGTTCCTTCATCAAAATATTATTTTTAAGCATTACTATGCTCTGTTTCGGAATCTCAGCTCCTTAGACAGATGAAACTAAGAAGTGTATTTACGTCTATAAAACCCACAAAGAGTTAGTAGCAAACAGCACAGATGAAAAAGAAAACAATATAGTATATAAAATAAGCAGAGAATTGTCTAAATAGCACACTCAACAGGTCAAAGTAAATCAAAATGAATCTCACACACACAAAAATCACTAGAGAACAACTTCAAGGGTCAAGATTAGCTAACGACCTAATGAAGAACAATACAAGACTAGAAGGAAAAGCAACTGGAAGCATCAATGTGAACAGTATTGCTATTACATTAAGTATCATAGATCATTGTGAGAAAGATTTAAATGCATTAATAAATAAGAATTTAAAAATCTTAGAAAACATATTTTGTTTTACATAAATAAATGTGAAGTAATTGATTTCAAATATGAGGAGCACACGTAACAAAGTTATAACGGAGTTTCAACAAGGTTGGAAATTTATGGGCCAATACGGAGAAAATGAAATTAGTTATTGAGTTAAATCCAAGATACCTTTATTAGGCACCTGTCATTTCTACACATTTGCTTGGTACAGGCAGTATAACAATGAGTAAGGTGATCTAGGATTGGAAAGAACCTATAGTCTAGCACATAATAGAATGAAAAAATGTAAAGCAACCTTTTCAAAAATGACTAAGTATAAATAACAGAATGAAACAACACAAAGATTAAGAAATATAAATCATAAAACATTAAGCTTTGAAGAATAAAAGTATGAATTTCACCCAAGACCTGTAATATAAAACTATAATCCAGAGAGTAAATTTTCACGATTAAAAATAAATGTTCACAATTAGGACTGCAACCTTAGCAACAGGCTAAAAACTCATTTTTGAGATAACACAAAGAATTCAGAGTTTCTAATTAAACCTAAGTAATGTGTTGGATACTTGAGTCTAAAGGTAACCTGGGGGACTGACTATACCTCTTTCTCAGTGAGTTTCATTACTGAATTTCCTAAAATCTATGTGCACAGCCTGAATACCAGAGTGTCGCTTTTAAAAAAGGAAAAACCTTCCTTTCTCTTTAATGTCTAGCATAGAGGCCTTGAAATGATTCTAAAATTAACATCATTAGCCACAATCGCTGGATTCATTTATTCATGGAGGGCCTTCTACCTACCAGGCACTGTGCTGGGGACTGGGGTGAACATGAATACTAAAGAGAAAACAAATCCATAAATTTTAAGCAGTTACACAGCATGTTTAGAATGATAAGCACCATAAGAAGCAGAGTAAAGGGGCTTGGGGCGCCTCCACCTTTAAACTGCACGGTCAGGACAGGCCTCATTGCACAGGTAAACCGTAAGCAAAGGCGGAAGGGCCGTGACCAGCTGTGAAGACAGAATGCGGGAGGGACGGGGGTTGGAAGGTTAGGCCTGGGAGGTGACAGCAGAGAAGACAGAATCTGGCTTTCCCGGAGAGACACGAGGCACAGGGAAGAGTTCGGTGCAAAGGAGTGACGCATTCCCACCCCCAGCGTGAACGCTCACAGGCTGGGAAGAGATTGCATGAGGGAGGGATGGAATTAGGAGGACCAGATAGGAGACTCTTGGAGTAACTCAGGCATGAGACGATGGCAGTGAAGAGAAGCTATCGAACTCTGAAGGAACTCTGAATCTGACGAAATGTGGGATGTGGGATGTGAGAGACAGACAGGGGTCCAGGGTCATCCCAAAGTCTATGGCCTATGTAAACAGAGGGATGGAGTTCTCGTCAGCTGAGACAGAGATGGCTACAGGAGAAGCACTTGGGGTTTGGGGGGAGGGCGCGGAGGTGGAGAAGAGGAGGCAAGTTGTTCCGTTTAGACAAGTTAAATTTGAGTGTCTATTAGCCATCCAGGTGGAGAGACTAAGTCACTAGATGGAAATACGAGTCTGGAGTTCAAGAGAAAGGTCTGGCTGGAGATAACGAATTTAAGAGCTAAGGGCCCACAGATGTTTCTTCCAGCTACCGCTCTGGATGAGATCCCTGCGAGAATGACACAGATACAGAAGGGGCCAAGGACCAAGCCCTGCACCCACCCCACTCCCCCAACATGAAGGGTATGGAGAGAAGAGAATGAACCAACAAAACAGACCAGAGAAGGAGTTACTAGTGAGGTACAAGAAGGCCAAGAATGTGTGGTGCCCTGAAATCCATGTGAAGATGTATATTGAAAAGGACAGCATCTTCTCAAAGTCTTCATGCTATGGAATTCCTACTGTGTAGTTCTAAAATAAGAATATTGATCTAGAATCTCAGATCTCTACCCATTGTATTATGTCAAGGCTAATGATCTTTGAATGGATACTAAATCTGCACACAAAACTCAAATTTAGGAAAATAAAATTTAAGTTTTATCTATTTCCCTCCCAAGTCCAACTTTGCAAAGAAGGTACTCAGTAATAGTGAAATTAATGACCCAAGAAACAGAAACATGGAAATTATGAAACATTCAAAAATAGATAACTTATAGATAATCAAGACAGAAAAAAGAAAGATGACTGACAGCTGCAAAATAGTTTGAAATTACACATAAAAGTATCTAAGAGCAGATGTACATTTTATATAAGAGAAGATATACATTTTATATAACACAAAAAGCATTTGAAACAATCAATCTCAAACCAAACAAACAGCCCAACATACATTTGGTTCACTGAGCAAGGAATCCCAGGACCGATAGTGCACTGTGGGGAAAAACTATTCACGTGCTTAGTATTCGTATTAGAGCTCACTGCCAATTATTTTGAATTAAAATAGCCAAAGCAAAGTAATGCAAAGCAACCTTTAATAAAATAAAACCATGTATATGGATTTTAAAAGTACTTTGAATAACTTATCATGAAGGTGAAAACAATTAGGCTATAAATCTTCCTGGAAAAGAACTTTCAACATGGGTGTCTAGACTAGAATGTGAATATTAAAAGAGGAGGAAGGAAAAGAAAAAAAAAAAAGACCACAGTGGCATAAAAGCAAAACATCCTGTAAGCAGTGAGGCAGAGCCAAAGCTTCACAGGCACAGGCAACATCAGGCGTGCACTGAGGAATCCGAGCGTATTCCGTCCGTGTGCCGGGTGCTGCCCTGCACGGCCAGCGCCATGAAGTTCCCTGGCCAGCGAGAGCGGCTGCAGGAATCGCTGCTTCCTTTCTGAAGATGCGCGTTGCAGTAGGGCCTCCCCGAGCTCCGCCCTTAAAATATATGCTCCAGATGGCAGATGTAAAGAAGCACAAAATGAAAGCAGGCGTTGTTAGGAGTGGGCAGAGAGGGAGCAGAGGCTGGAGTGCACCTGTTTGAGGATTTAGAAACAGGGACAGAAATACGACAAATATAACCGTAATTGCCAGTATGAGGAATCAACTGAAGAAAGAATACACGGTATCAATGACTGATAATGCTGAAAACAATGTGAACAGGAAAAGGAGACTGGACTACAGAAAGAGAACAGGAAAACTGTAAAAAAAACAGATCTAAGGAATTAGCAAATTTAGACATCCCTCCTTTCCCAGGCTGTTCTGTGAGAAAAGAAAGCACGATAGGGAGAAGAATGAGTAAAAATGCCTATAAAACAATTAGGTACACAGTACTATCCAACTGTAATGTTCACATAGATTTTTTAAAGTCCTTTACCCAAGAAAATACTAAATGAAATTTTAAAATTCCACAAGGTCAAACAGTGATTTGAGGAATGAGTACAAAGATTCAAAGACAGTAAAAATGTGAAAATTATAACAATGAGATTAGTATAAGCACAACTTTGGAAACCACAAAGTTTCTGTGAAATAATCTGCAGTGATGGTTTGACTTCCTGCAACATCTTGTGGTACGATTTCAGGATCCAGTAGCCCCCTTGCCGTGCACTGTTACTCTTCCCCCGAATACTCAGGGTATCATCCGTCCCGCAAGGGAAACGGGCCGAGTATTTATTAGTGTAAAACCACAAGTGTGAGGAGACAGCTTTATGTCTGATTTTGATAACAAATAAGTTTAAAAATATAACTCTAAAGTAACGCAATCAAACAGCAAGGTAGGCTCTGCTCTTCTAAGACTCTCTGCAGCACTAGACAAACATAAAGGCTTCAATAATACATATCTCAGTCAAGTGCAACTCAGCCTTTAAATCCGGACATTTTCCCAAGCGTAGAATTAAAAGCTTCACGACTGGACTGAAAGAGCACAATTGTTCCCATTCATACAACACTTTTACTCTTTTCATATTTTCCTCAGGTACTGAGCCACACTCCCTTAAAGAAAGTAATGAGCTTCTGAAGAAACAATTTCTAAAGTTACACAAAGAAAAAACTAAAACTCCAAAAAAAAGAAAAAAATAGGCATGTCCTTCAACAAAAAAGGGGCATTAGAGTTTCCAGTATAAAGAAAAATCAAAACCTTTCAATCAACTTATGTTATTCTTAGCATCAGACAAGAAAAAAATTTTGTAGTATTAAAAATGGTTGATATTTAACTTTAATTGTTTTAATGTAACAATAACATGTAAGATATCAGTATATAACCAGTACCGATACGCATTATCATTTCACCACACCTAATATTAGAATTTTTAAAAATGTAAGCCTCATTGCATGATCTATCTCCAAGTAATTTATATGTGACTCTTTCTATATTGTTCCATTCTTTACAACGAAAATATACCAGCAGGTGTATATCATGACCACCAGCACACCATCTAGTCTTGAAAAGTAGTAAAGCAAAAAAAGGGATACACTATAGAGCTTACTTTACATCAGAAAAGGATAAACCCATCTGAATAGCAAAGTTCCTGCAAACTTCTGTGTACTGGCCATTCATCAGATTTTCACATGTAACCCATTCAAGGTGTTCATCAGTAGGTGTCATTCCTGATGACATGCTGAAGACATCAGGAAATAAGACACCTTTCACTTTTTGTCCCACTATTTATCCTCAGGGAAATGACTCCTCTGGAAGGACGTTCAAAATCCACTCCCGGAGCGTTGTCTGCAGTGGCACAGACCTACCCGCGGAAGGTCACTGGAGGGAGCCTCGTCGTTCTGGGATCCTAGACAGAGAGCTGCTTCCTCTGGAGGTGGGGTCGGCAGGTGGTCAGCGCAGAGAAACCACCCACCAGCTCTGCACCTCTGAGCAAGATACGAACCTCTTTGAGCTACAGTCACGTCACCTCTCTGATGCGGATGATGACAATTGGATCCCCTCAGAGCTGTGTTGTTAGGATTAAGTGAAATAAAGCATTTGACGGCCCCTGGTAAAGTAAGCCTGGCGTCGGTGAGCTCTGAAGAAGGCACAGGCATCTTTACTGTAAGTCAGAGAGTTTACTCACCACACAGTGAAGGAGGTTGGTAAAACTTCTGAGGAAGGCTGGAAACTGAGGCACCCTCCTGAGTGAGTGACGCTGGGCACGGGGAGGCTGCAGAGGAAAGCCCGGCCAGATCCAGACCAGCAAGCCGCGTGTGGGCCAGCAGGGGCTCACTCGGGTGAGGCCGGGCCAGGGCTCCCCAGATAGGCCGGAGCAGTTCCCTCCACAGACAGGAGCGGGACACGTACGACCCGGGCCAGCAGTGGCAGAGTCCGGCCGCGACACCCCACCCAGGGAAGAGAGTGCAGGGAGACTGTAAGCGAGCGAACAACGTGTCGTAGCTGCCCCCCGAGGGACAGGAGGCAGGGTGACTGGAACCGTCAGGACGCCGAGGAAGGGGAGGGCTCTCAGGCACTGTCATCTAAAGGTGGATACGCAAAGCCTCTGAGCAAAGGTACATGACTTAATATTTTCTTCATCAAGTTTCTAACCTATATTTTTTTCCCTTCCCTTCATTCCAAACTTAAAAGAATCCCTTACCTGCCACTAGGTGCCATCAGCCGTCCCGAGCGCACGTGCAGCCACGTCCTGCTTCCCTGTCTCTTCTTTCTCACGAGGACCCCTCGGCCCAGAACAAGCCCTCTTCCACCTTCTTTCACAAAACCTGCTGTGCATTCGGCTGTCGCTGAACTCCCGCCGCGGACACTCTCGGTACTTTGCCTGTACCATCTGCCATGTTCTCTTTGAGCTGACAAGACCTGTCTCCTAGAATGTCAGCTTCCTGAAGGCAGAGTGTGCATCATGTTCATGTTTATAATTCTATTTCCTAATGTGACTGGCACTCTACTTAACACCAGAGAAATGGAATACTGGCTGAACGAATTTATAAATCTCTCTTTTTGCTTGAAAATCCACTTAACATCATCTCTGGATACATTTTCCCTCCTCTTTTCAAAACACACACACCTTTGTCTCCTTTACTCAAAATTTTCCTTCTACCAGGAGTCCACTACCTTCTCTCAAACAAACAAAACCCTAGACTTGAACCTTCACTGCGCTCTTGAGCAGCAGTTCCGCCCTGCGTGGCCACCACAGGCACAGTTGCGACTGCGTTACGGCGGCATCACAACACACCCCTCGGAACCACCAGGAACCACCGCCCACTTTACATCTTGCTGCAGCACTGAACACTGGGCCTTCAGCCACGGGGGGCTCACGCAATGCCCGAGGAACTGTGTTGGCTTCCCTCCCAGTAGTGAGAGAAAAAGTGAAATGAGAGAAAATCATAGCTTAAACGATTGGACCTGATAAGTGAGTTCACTACACTGTGACTGTGTGGTCAGATGTCTACACTGGATGCAGACTTATAAGGATGGATTCTAGACAATCAGGGTTTGTTTGGGCAGCTGTTTTCCAGATCAGGATCAGAAACATCTGTGAGCTGGAAAGAGTCCTAAACTGCCTACCACAGAGCTCTGGAATGTGGGTGAGGGAGGAAGACAGGTTTTAGGGAGAAGCCTTTTGAGGCTAATACAGTCAACAGAAGGGGGAAGTCACCTCTTCCTTACATTTATAAGACAAACTAATATATATCTACAGAGATTATCATCCCCAGCTCTGCAAGGGACTGTCAGAAATCTAAGTGCTAAAAAAGAAAAGGGAGGGAAGTCGGAGACAAAAAGGATGGAAGAAGGAAGAGAGGGAGGAAAAAAGTTCAGCAGAATTCAGCAGAAAATCATGTTTGTTCCTAAGACCAGCTAAAGCCAAAGTCATACTGGTCAACTGTGAACTCTTGAAGGCGTCTAACAGTACAGAGGCAGCTTGTGGCTACTAAGACCCACTTCCACCATGCCGCAGGGCTGAAAGAAGTTCGGTTCTGCTTCTCCCAGGTCCCTGAGCTGGCTGCACCCCCTGCAAGCGTAGTCTGCCCGTGAGGAGGAGGAGGGAGTGGCAGGAGACGGTGGGTGTAGAAGGCCACCACACACAGCTGAATGGCTCTGTCTAGAAGTACTTCATGCATTGTTTGTTCTACATAAACATGAAGCATATCCTCCTGCTAAGACAAAGCAAAGACCTTCTGAAGGGGGACTGTTAATCCAGCCTGGAGTTACTTCTAAATATGACAGGCAGAAATGCTGACACAGAGAACAGGCTAGACAGCAAAGCTTTGACAGAGACTCTAAAAGACCTTTATTTCAAATTGTTCCAACAGGTTCTAAGAAGAGTAGATAAGTATTAAAAAAAAAAAAAAAAAAAAAAAGGAGTTAAGAGATTTTTTCACACCCAAATCATTCAGTTTTCTAGATAAAGTAGCTAGAAAATAAAGGAATTGGATGAGGCCAGCAAAGGCCCTATAGGACCAAAATTTAAAAAACAGTTTCTGCATCAGCTGTGACAATTGTATCCATACTGTGAGGGATGCTGTGATCTAAATTTGCAAGCTGCTTTCAAGAGCTCCATCTACAGGGCCACATGTGGCCCTCCAGATCCCCAAGTGTGGCCCCTTGGCTGAATCAAAACTTCATGAACAAATCCCTTTAGTAAAAGGATTCATTCTGTGAAATTTGGATTCAGTCAAAAGGCCACACTCAAGGATCCAGGAGGCCATGTGTGGCCCCAAGGTTGCAGGTTCCCACCCTTGAGCTACACCATTCACAAGGGTTAATCCGTTATTCTGTTTCACCGCCACTGAACCAACCAGAAAAAAGTATATATACTGAAGTTTTATAAACTAAGGTTAGATTTTGCAAGAAAATTCAGGGTTCCATTCTAAGCAAAGTTAGATAATTTTCAGAAAAAATGAAAAATTCTGGTCCATGTAAACTCAAGATTTACATATTCAGCTAAACTATCATTTGCAATCTCCACTTAGACATCTAAAAGGCATCTCAACACTAAGGGTTCAAAAAGGAACATGGTGTCCTGCCCCACAGTCCCCAAACCTGCTCTCCCCCAGCCCCTCCACCTTAGAGGAAGTGATACCCACCTGCTGCATCAGGCACAAACCTGGGACGCCCTGTCCCCTTTCCCTCTGGCCCTCAGCACCCCATCTCAGCAAGCCCAGCTAATCTATCCAAGCGCCTGATCCATCCAACACTACCCTGTCCCCGCTGCTACCATCTGGCTGAGCCACCATCATCTCCAGCCACAGCAACTGCAGTAGCTGGCCCCCTGCCGGGAGCCGGCCCGTGAGTCAGCTGGAGTAAACGTGCAAAGGGCAAATGAGGCCCTGAACCTCCACGAGGGCTTCTGGATCGAGTCCAGCCACAACACCAAGCCCTATGGCACGTCACAGGGCCTTCAGCTGCACCCTGGCTCCCCTCTCAGGGCACGTCTCCCACCCCAGCAGTACAGGCCCGTTTCTGCTCCGGGAACCCTGCCAGCTCCACCTCGCCTCAGGGCCTGTCC
The DNA here is from genome assembly GCA_004363605.1 of Indri indri. Taxonomy (NCBI): domain Eukaryota; kingdom Metazoa; phylum Chordata; class Mammalia; order Primates; family Indriidae; genus Indri; species Indri indri. The sequence goes on along the minus strand of RJWJ010001642.1, from coordinate 2,348 downwards.
ACTGCCGCCTCCTCCCTGTACCCAGCCAGCATCTCTGCAGCACGCGGGTCCCTCTCAAAGGTCAGTGCCTCACTGACCTTTGTCAGGGGCCATTCTTGACAAGGCAATCAAAGTAGTGTCACCCTGGCACTAACTCATTCATTGCCCTATTTGATTAACTGAAATTACCTTTGCACTCATTTGCTTATTGGCTATTTCCTCAGTATCAGAATTTAATCTCTCTAGAGCAGAGAGGCCTGGTCTTTCTCATTTATAACTGCGTCGTCAGTACCTGCAGTGGGGCCGGGCTTATCCCCACTGACCCTGCAGGTATAAACGGAGGCGAATCCGTTCCCTTGAGTCTGGGGGTTGTTCCATCTTCCGGTTAGAATGTACATCAAGTCTGGGTTCCCTGCTGTGTAATCTATTCAGAGGTGTTCCACGTGGCTTCTAGAATGAAATTCAGTGAGCCTCCTTATGCTTCTAGTGGCTTTAAAAAGTCCAAATAGTCCCGAGGGAACAGGACATACACAGCAAGCTCGTGTTCCATGACCATGGAACACCACTGAGGTAGCGCCGCCTGAGAGCAGGAGGCAGATCTCCACGGGTGTTTCGCGGGCTGAGGCTCCCACGGCGGCTTGGGGACGGTGCGTTGTACTACACGAACATTACATGTAGCTTATTCAAGCCGCAAACCGTCAGCCCAAGGCTCTTCTACGCCCAGGCTATAAGTTCAAAGGAACAATTCTCTTCCCGCTACCCTATGACTTTTTCCTCACTTTCTCTCCACTAACCCCAACAGCTCCTTTTCCAGTGCTAGTCAACAAAAATGGCAAATTTTGAGATACGACCTTAAGAAATACATGACAGTTTTGTGAAAAAAAGTACTGTGTGCATGCTATCTATGTGTGTGAATAACAAATAAGTCATAAGTCACAAAAAGAGAATCCACTCAAGTCTGGTGGCCTGTTATTATTAATGCAGGCTCGGAAGGAATTACGGTAAGTGAAATCTACATCAGCTGCAAGATTCAAAACTCTTCATAGTTTTCCCTGGGACTTTTTTGCTCCTTACTCTAATTTCAATGATTTCATAATATTTGAAATCAACTTAAATAAAAATCATATCTTATACCCACAGGCAGTATCTTCCTGATCTAGATACTTGCTAAGCTTATTTTTTTCCCTCACATATAACTAGAGACAATGTCAAAATCAACAGAACACAAGCTTGATCTTTTTACAAGATAAATCTGATGGTCTTACTCACCTTGGAGAAGTAAAGCATATAAGTACTATAATTATAAAAACATAGGTTCAAAAATCTCATCTTTAGCACTTAGTATGGGTTCCTGGAAAGGTACTCAACCTCTCTGAGCCTCAAGATTTTCTTTACGTCCAGAATCACGTAAGCTCGTCTCAGGGGAGTGAAAGCCCAGCATGCGCATCCTCGGAGCTCGTGTCACGCTCGTCCCGTGTGAAGACTCTCAAACTGCTCACTTTATCAAGCCAAGAGAAGGAAGGTATTTTCACAGCACCTACTCTACGCCTGCATCTTACGAAGCGTAAAATGCGTGTCCTGAATGGCAGGGAGCCTGTCAAAGGCAGCCAGAAGGCAAAGCAAAGGAAAAGTCCCCATGTTCAGGGTGACACCCAGAGCTGGGGACCACAAGTGATCCAGTAACGTGAAGTTGCAGCCGAACACTGGGCGTTACGGTGAGAGAGGCAGGGCTGACTGTTGAGGGACGGACGGTGTGGTACTCTGTCCTATGACGGGACGCCAGAGAGAAAAGGCACGAAGCGAGGGGGGAGCCAGTGCAGGAGGCTTTGTGAAGGGGAAGAGGCCTGGACAAGGACTACGTGTACGCAGGGATCACTGCAGCCTTGTAGCATAACTTGAAGGCGAAGGAGTTAGCTGAGGGGTGTGGCAGAAATAAATCAAAAAGACGGGGTTATGAGTGTTCCTATCTCTCCGCATCCACGCCAACATTTATTGTTTTGGGACTTTTTGATAAAGGCCAGTCTCACTGGAGAGAAGTGATATCTCACTGAGGTTTTGATTTGCATTTCCCTATGATTAGAGATGTTGAGCATTTTTTCATATGTTTTTGGGCCATTATTCTGTCTTCTTTTGAAAAGTTTCTGTTCATGTCCTTTGCCCACTTTTTGATAGGTTTGTTTTTTTCTTGTTAATTTTCCTGAGTTCTAAGTAGATTCTAGTTATCAGCCCTTTATCAGATTTGTAGCATGCAAAAATTTTCTCCCATTCTGTAGGTTGTCTGTTTGCTCTTGTGACAATTTCCTTGGCTGTGCAGAAGCTTTTTAATTTGATCAGGTCCCATTTATTTATTTTGGTTGTTGCTGTGATTG